>JAXGGA010017133.1:0-25072 GCA_038373865.1 Uloborus plumipes | reverse complement strand
TAATTTTATTGCTTGGCAATGAAAATCCTTCACAACAAATAAATATCTTAAAATTATTTACTGCTGATGTGTGCTCTCAAAGCATTAAATCTTATCGTTAATATTCATTTATTTTATAGATATTTTTTTTTTATAGTATCTGTTGTTTATTAAAGATTTGTTTGTATACATAATTATGTGTGCTAATTTTGATAATAAAACTATTACTTCATTGAAAAAAATCAATATTTTAAAACATTACTTTTAAACTTTGGATTTTTTAGTCAAGAACTGTCATTTTCTTTAAAGTGGACAAAATGGACGAAATCAAACAACCCTGCCCTAAAGGGTCAGGAAATACCACCAAGTGGGTGGAAGGGTTGAGGGAGGCGCAGGCGCGCACCCAGGAGGGGGCTTTGGGGGCTTAAGCTCCCCCTATGACAAAAACTGGACTTGAAGGCCTTAAGCATCAACGACATTTTCAATTTTTCCACGGTGTCAGAAAAGATTCAAGTCATTAATGCCTCAATATACAGGGTGTCCACTCCTATCGTGGACCAATAGCTAACTTCTAAACCGTTAGAGATAAGCATATAGTTCATTTAGAAAAAAATCTCCAAATTACGAAAGGAATTTTGGGTCTATTCAATGTTTTTCAAAAAATCAAATTTTGAAAGAGTTACGAAATTTAAATTTTTATACAGCCCCCCAGTCCTATCAATCATATTTAGTAAAACATTCTTGACACTGTAACGTTTAAAACTAAAAAAAAATCACTCTTCTACCACAAAAATTGACCGAGTTATGACGTTTTGAAAAATCAAGATTTTGAAGGATTTCGCATGCGGTCCCTTAAGCGATCTCTCGATGACGTCATGAAATAATGCAAAATCTTGATTTTTCAAAACGTCATAACTCGGTCAATTTTTGTGGTAGAAGAGTGATTTTTTTTAGTTTTAAACGTTACAGTGTCAAGAATGTTTTACTAAATATGATTGATAGGACTGGGGGGCTGTATAAAAATTTAAATTTCGTAACTCTTTCAAAATTTGATTTTTTGAAAAACATTGAATAGACCTAAAATTCCTTTCGTAATTTGGAGATTTTTTCCTAAATAAACTATATGCGTATCTCTAACGGTTAAGAAATTAGCTATTGGTCCACGATTGGAGTGGACACCCTGTATACTACGCTTTGAATCCAATTGAAATAATAAATACGCACACGTATAACATATATCTTGTCTTACACACCCTCGTCTACAATTTCCAAGAGACTAAGGCATTGTTTTCAATTAAATCATTCATTGCACAATGTACAGACGCATGAGGCACGAGAATGGGACCTCAGCAAAGCATAGAACTTAAAATCACAGATAGTCTCCCCATCAAAACCAAAATAATTTTAATTTCGAGGATTTGTCATGGAAAGTCATTATGTTTCGCAGTGCCGAATTACAAGTTTGAAGGATCGTTATAATGAAATTTTTAAAGCTCCTTTCTGTCCCCGAAAGCAGAATACTACTAAATCGGCGACGTACGTCGCAGAACAGACATCGGGGCTGCAGAACAATTCTGATCAAAATTGAGCAACTGAAAAAAAAAAGTTCGAAAGCGCGCCAAAAAAAAGAAAAGAAAAAAAACATCGTTCGAAAGAAAAAAACAAACGTTTCGTTCGCAGCCCGTCTCACAGAACAGCAGGCAATAATGCCGGCGCCATAGCCAGTGCCGTGAAAATTGCCATATAGACCACAGCAGACGTGCGGACGACTTAACTTAAGCTTCTGAGAACCTTCCTGTTTTTTCCGCAGAACTTCAGTGATTACACTTGCGCAGGCTTCGTTTGAAGTTCTGCAGTCCTTCTTATTTGGGCCGCAGAACTTTAGCTGCGAAACTTGCTGTACACATTCGTTATTCAAATAATGTTTCCAATGATTATTTTAACGAAGTGACGAAGCTTGCGGTAGGTACACAAATCAGTTCTTCAAATTATTTTAAAACATTTTTTCGCAAGAGAATCGCAGGGGCGCAGGTTTTCAATTGAAGTTTTGCAGGTCTTCACATTTTACCCGCAGAACTTCAGTGACGACATTTTGTAGTATATATTGCGAAATTCTTCGGGCTTTCACATTTTGGCCTCAGAACTTCAGTGAAGAAGCGTGTAGTACAAATAGTTTTTCAAATTATATTTAAAACAATTAATTTTTCCGCGTTAAAGAATCGTGGGGAGCGAGATTTGTTTGAAGTTCTGCGGGGGGCCTACACATTTTTTCCGCAGAACTGCAGTGACGAAACTTGCAGTACAAACTATAGTTATTCAAATTTTGTTTCAAACAATTAATTCTTCCGTGTTAAAGAATTGCGAGAAAACGGGCTTCGATTGAAATTCTGCGGGCCTACACATTTTATCCGCAGAACTTCAGTGACGAAACTTGCGGTACAAATTAGGTATTCGATAATATTCAAAGCATTTTTTCCTCGTGAGAGAATCGCGGGAGGGGGGGTGAGGTACTCGCGTGAAGTTTCGCGGTCTTTCACATTTTGGCCGCAGAACTTCAGAGACGAAACTTGCAGTGCATATTAGTTATTCAAATGATGTTTAAAACTATTAACTCCTCCTGCTGAGAGAATCGAGGGGCGCAGGCTTCGTTTAAAGTTCTACGGGCTTTCACATTTTGGCCACAGAACGTCAGCCCCGAAACTTCCAGAACAAATTAGCATTTCAAATTTTCTTTAAAACAATATCAATAAATGGCGGGGGGGGGGGGTGTTCGCTTGAAGTTCTCATTACGTTTTGACCGCAGAACTGCTGTGACGAATATCTTACAGAACTAATTAAGATTTTAAATAATTTTTCCTACAGAAGAATCGAGGGGACACAAGCTACGTCTGCAGTTCTGCGGGCCTTATCATTTTGACTGCAAATTAGTTATTCAGATTGTATTAAAAACAATTTTCCGGTGAGAGAATCGTGGGGTCAAAGCTTTGTTTAAAGTTCTGCGGCATTTCACATATTACGCAGAATTGCACTTGAGCTAATATTTAGAAAAGTGCCAATTTGAGTCCCAAGTGAATTTTCACTAGTATTTCAATAACTAGTTAAAAAAATTTTCCCCAGAAAGAAGATAAGGTTCTGCTTTCATTTCATCTAATAACATCAGAAAAAAATTTTTTTTTTCTTCAGAAAATATTGTTTTTATACATCAAAAATCAGATCGGTAACGTGTCCCAGTAGCAAAGCTTAGCATGCAAACAGGTCATGCGCACTTTCTAACTTCCCAAAAAAACGTACTTGCAAAAAAAACGATTCTATTTTTACCCCTTTGTTAATATTTTAGTTCATTTTTGTTTTAATCGATTTTTGATTTTCTAGCCGATGCGAAATAAGCGTGTCCCAAGTTCCGCCGTCAGAGTGGTAACAATAACTTCCGATCTATGTTTAGGCTCTCAAAATCATTTCCTGCATCTATACCACGTGATACTGAGTACCTGGTGGGATGTTTTATCGAATCGTAATTAAAATTTGCATTTCTGCATCTAAAATTGTAGGTAAGATTTTTTAAAGTGATTTTATAAAATGTGTGTCATTTGAGTCATCAGATCGGTAACACGCTCTAAAATGCGCAGTTTTTATTATTTTAAAAATTATTTTATATATAAGTATAGTCCTTTATTACAAGTGAAAAAACCACGTGTTTGATTTTGGTTTATTGCGATCGACTCGGAAATAAAAAAAAAAAACTTTGTCAGTTTGTCAGATCGGTAACAGTCAGAGCGGTAACATTGAAAATCAGCGAATATGTTACAGAACTAACTCACACGTTTCAGAATTATAAAAAGCAAAAATCATAGGTTTTAGCCATATATATTGAATATTTTTGTTCTTAAAAAATGAAAAGCAATGAGTTTTAGTACAATTGCTTCATTTGTGGTTTGTATGACCTAACAATAGAAGTTAGTAAAATAAGAAAAATTGACTCTGCAGAAATTAAGTTAATTAATTATTATTATTTTTTATTTATTTATTTATTTATTTATTTATTTTTTTTTTGGTGCTTCAATTTCTCATAACTTCGCTAAATAACTAGATAATAACCACCATGCTAAATTTGAATTTCTGATCAAGAAATTAAATTTCCTGCAACTAATTAAAGAAAAGCAAGCAGCAGAGTTGTGTGTTGAAAAGTTGAAGTTGTGTGTTGTTTCAAAACAAAACAAATGTTTTATTAGCTTGGATTTGGTAATCTCATAATTTATTTTATCTAAAAACCTTATCGCTCATTTTCATTTCCAAGAAATGCTTTTTATAATGAAATTTGACTTTTTAGCCTAATATATATATATTTTAATGTAATTATCTTAATTCTATGTTAAAAATGCAAGGAAATGATATCATATTTAGAGATGTTAACGAAGACTGAAAGCATAAACTCAAATATGTAGCTCATCAGATCTGTAACATTCATCAGACCTGTAACGGCTTAAAAGTGAGTAATCTAAGGAGGGGGTAAATAACTTCCTTGACCTCCCCCTTTTATTTTCTTGCATTTAGACCCAATTTAGACTTAAAATCCAATATTAGTTTTTTTCTGCAAAAAAAATTTTTTTTCAGAAAACTCCAACTTCAAATTGGCACTTTTCTAAATATTGGCTCACTTACGGAACTCGCAGTGAAAATTATTTATTCAAATGATGTTTAAAACAATTTTTTCGCGTAAGAGAAACGCGGAATGGAGGGGGGGGGGCGGTCTCCTTTCTAGTTTTTCGGGATTTCACATTTTGGCCGCAGAATTTCTGACGGAGCTTGAAGTTCAAAGTCATTCAAATTATTTTAAAACAATTTTTCCGCTTGAGAGAATTGCGGGGACGAAGTAATTTTATTTGAAACAAATAACTTTAGGCTAAAATAAGGAAAATAGGTGTAGTCCACCCCCCCCCCCCCCCCATTGGAAAAATGTTTTTTAACATTTGTTCTGCGATCCGGAAATTAGTTAACGTCCCAATGCCGAGCTTGAACTTTTTGAACTTGAGTTTTTTGAACTGAATTTCTGAACCGATGATGAAGTAGAGAAAAAAAACATCAATAACATAATTACAAATATATTTGTCAAACTAAAGCATTTAAAATATGAATTAATAAGAATAAAGCAAGAAGTATTTGCAAACTAATGAAATCTTTCTAATTCAAACTCTTCATAGAAAAATGAAACAAATTTTAAAAATAATTATTGTCTTTACCATGGTATTAAAAAATTAAGTTGATTTGGTTGGATTTTTGGCATAAAAGCCTTAATAGGCTATACTGCGCCAAACAATTGTTTAAAAGTAAAGGTGTCAAAATGAAAATGAAGAAAGAGCCTGTAGAATTAAGAAAATTTTTGCTGAAATCAACACATCAATGAAGTTTTAAATTTTGAATAGTAAAAAACAGAAATCCAATCTGCTGAAGAGGGAACAATTTCCCTAACAAGTCTTTCAAATAAGAATGAAAATGACTAAAGAATCTGAAACGAGTATGATTGAAATTGGGACAATCGCAAGGCAATCTCCATTGTACATGCAATACTGTCTGATTGACATTACATGTGTTGCATAACGGAACTACGTAGTTTGTGTGCAAAACAGATGTCTATGAGTAAATCTGGTGTGGCCCAAAGAAAGAGGTATGACAACTTCTTTTCTGGTAATCTTTGATGACTTGAAACATTCGTCGAAGGCTGACAACAGTGCAAATAATTTCGCGACTCTCTCTATTCCAGCTCTTAAAAAAAAAAAACACACACACACACACATAAAGACAGCATGTAAGTACGCAAGCATATATGGGTCATTCCAACGAAAATGGTACAAATTATGTCCGAGTCTTTAGAATTTTTTAAAATCAATTTTAATAACTCCCACCCATTAAGTGTATTTTTTATAGGTTCTCTATTTAATTTTGTGCCATCAAGTATCAATTGATTAGGTATAATCCATTTAGAAAGGACACAACAAAAATTATCTTTGCCAGAAGAAGGAGAAAATGACGTGTCCCAGCTTCAAATTGCTAGAATTTTAAATGTGATTTAAAATTAAACTGAAATGTAACAACAAAATAAATGACACTGCAGTACACAAAAGATGCTTCTAACACCATTTCTGCAGTTTATTATACGCAAATGAAAAAAAAATATTTCCCCAAAAAACACTATTATTTATCCATGTCCCAGGTTTTTCTATGTTTCGAATCGTCCACTCTGTTACAAGCCTTTTGGAAATGAAATAAACAATTGCATTCAATCTGGTATATTTTTTTAAAAATATAGGTAGTATATAGAGTCTTTGGTATAACTGCCGTGATTAGCTTGCTACATTGAATTATGTCGTCAGCAACCAGGGTGAGCCTCATTCTTTTCTTATGGTAGTTAATTTGAACTGTTGGATGTCCACGCTGTTACAGTCGATTTCATGATGAAAAAAGAGATTTTTTCTTGAAATTGCAGACAGACTTACAGTTTTAGGCTGTTTATTCCACTTTATGCTTGTTCTGTGATTCTAACTTTTCTTTGTGATTATGAAGATATTTTAAAGGCTTATTTGTCCACTCTGTTACACACAGTGATCAAAATATTTAACATCCTTCCATAAATGAGTCATGTATTAGTTATTACAAATACAAATACATAAATACAAATGTGGCGACCAGCAGCAGGCTCAGGGCCCAACTTGGCTGGTCCTAGTCAAATTAAGGACCCCAATGAAGATCAATGGCCCTCTTAAAGCCATCTACTCCATTGCTCTTTACCGCCTCTTCCGGTAAGCTGTTCCAAGTTCCCACTACCCTGCTAAAATAGTAATTTTTTCGAATTTCCAGGTTCGCCTGAGGTTTAAACAGCTTAAAACAATGACCCCTTGTCCTGCTTTCCCTGCAAAAATCCAACCCTGCAACATCATTCATTTTAATAAATTTAAACAACTGAATCATGTCCCCTCTGGTTCTCCGTTGCTCAAGACTATACATATTAAGCATTCTAAGTCTGGAATCATAGTCTAAATTAGAAAATCCATTTACTAACCTTGTAGCCCTTCTTTGTACCCTTTCCAATAAATTAATGTCTTTCTTCAGATAAGGAGACCAAAACTGAACAGCATACTCCAAATGAGGTCTTACCAAACTTCTATATAGAGGCAGAAGAACCTTCTTAGATTTGTTTGAAATAGATCTATTAATAAACCCAAGCATCCTATTGGCTTTGTTACTAGCTATGCTGCACTGTTGACTGGACTTGAAATCCTGATTTATTAAGACACCTAGATCCATAACATTATCTGCCCTACTAATGACTGAACCCTGTAAATAATAGCTTGTATGCTTATTTCCATGACCGAAATGCAGCACTTGACATTTCCCAACATTAACTGCCATACCCCACTTGTCTGCCCATTTAGTAATATGATCCAAATCCTGTTGCAGCTGATTTATTTGTTCGTCATTTTCTACAACCCCCATAAGTTTGACATCATCGGCAAAACAATTCATGTTTCCAGAAACATTTTCATGAATGTCATTCATAAAAATAATAAACAAAAGGGGACCTAAAACTGATCCTTGGGGAACCCCACTTAAAACTTCACTCCATTTAGAATAGTTACCCCTAACAACTACTCTTTGTTTCCTTCCTGTCAGCCAATTCCTAACCCAAACTAGAATTTTACCTCCTACCCCTATACCAGCTAATTTGCTGAGTAGTGCTACATGCGGTACCTTATCGAAAGCTTTTTGAAAATCTATGTAAACAACATCTACGCATTTTTTGCTACCTAAAGCCAAGGTAACCTTGTCGTAGAAATGTAATAAATTAGTAGCACACGATTTACCTTTTCTGAAACCATACTGCAAACTACTCAACAGCCCATTATTTTCTAAGAAATTCATAATCTTAATTTTGATCAATGTTTCAAAAATTTTACATACCACTGAAGTCAGACTCACAGGCCTATAATTTCCTGCATTACCTCTAGACCCTTTCTTGAAGAGTGGTGTAATGTTAGCTAGTTTCCAGTCCTCTGGCACTATCCCTGAGTTATACGAAGCATTGAATATATTAACTATAGCGTCAACTAATTCCTCTGCACATTCTACTAGAATTTTTGGATAAATATTATCTGGTCCCGGAGCTTTTGTGGTTTTAATTTTTTTCAAATAAAGTAAAACGTCCTCCCTGGAAAATACAAAGTCCTCAAGCAGTTCATTATACACAAATAAATTGAAACTCAATAACAAAAAATATGATTAGTTGGTGGAAATTATTTAAATTGATAATCTTAATATAAGTAAAGAGTTTCAGACATGATTTGTACCATTTTCGCTGGAATGACCCATATATATATATATATTTTTTTTTTTCAATTTGTTTGCGTTTCATTAAATTCTAAACTGCAATGTCACATTATATGTAAAAATGAGAAAACTCTTTTTGGTAACATTTTGACGGTAAATATATAATGTATAAATCTATCTTGCAGAACAATTTTGGGCAAATAATTTTGCGTTGCAGAACATCACTAAATATTCTGCTTTGGGGTTTGTCAAAAACGGAATTCTTTAAAACATTTTTTATTCAAATTTTTTTGAATCTATTTCATAAAAGCCCCCCTATGGTCGGGGAGGGGGAAGGGTGGGTAATTGCGACATGATTAGCCCGCCCCTAGTTTTCTGAGAAACATGCTCGAGAAACAAGAAAAGAGAAAAAATTAAAACAGATTATAAAGAATATAAAATGGTATTAAAATAAAAAGAAGTACGAAAGAGAGAGAGAGGAAAAAAAAAACAGAAAAAAGTGACCGAAGGGTATCTTTGCAAAATAAACAAATTCATAATAATAATAAAAAAAAAAACTTACACTAAAGTCACAAACCTCTGTACTTCTAATCAATGAAGGCACTGGAAGGAAATTTAAAATTTCAATACAGAAAAAAAAAAATAGTTAACTGAAAAATCTTTTCCTATTTTCTTCATTTTGATTTGTAATAAAAATATTAAAAAAAGTAGCTAAGTAAATGGGAGGAAGGGCGTATCCGAACTTAATTCCTCTCTTTTTTTCGGCGTTAAAGTTAGAAAGGAATGATAGTTTTAGAGCTTCAAGTCTTGAAAAATTCCGGGAGTAAGTCTGAATGTCCTCATTGAAGATCGTCTAATAATTGGTTTTTGGAACATGAATTCCTAAAATTTTCCGGAGGTGAAAAGCGAGCCCCATTATCGAATATAGCCTACAGCTTTGTTTTTAAAACTTTAATTTCAAAAAAATTAAAAAAAGCCCCCTTCCTCCCAGATAATAATGATAAAAGGCCTTAAACTTCGTTTATGGAACTTTAATTAAAAACTGCTGGTGCAGAGTACATGAATCATATCGCTAAGGCTACCGATAAATGGACAATAACCACATTTTTAAGACTTCAAGTTCTGAAAACTTTCCTGAGGAAGACCTCCGAACTCTTAACATCGACAACAATGGAATCGCATTTCTCTAAGCTCAGTTTCGGGGAAAATATCCTGTAGAGAATTCCACATTCCATCCATTCCCATAACGTCATCAAAGATGGTCTACAATGGCACTTTTAGGGGCCGTGGTGGCCCGATCGGTAAGGCAGTAATGGTGGCTGGGAGGCGCTAAAAATGTCGTGGTCACAAAGTCCTCCAAGTGAAACGATACCTCTGGGGGTGCTGGGCCCTAGGGTTTGCTCGACCCTAGGTTCTGGTTCAAAATTAAGAACAGAGCGCTCTTCAGGGCCCTATCCCGGTTAAACCACGAAGCTGTGGTAGGTACGGGGGACCCTGAAGTGTGAAATGAAATGAAATGGCACTTTTAAGACTTTTTCAAAAAATGTTCGAAGACAGATCCCGAAAACCGTTTAAAATTGAGTTTTGAGATCTTTAATTTCGACAAAAAACAGAGGTGAAAACCGAACCCTTTCTCCAACATCATCAAAGATGCTATTGCGTTGTTTAGACATCAATTTTGAAAAATTTCGGATTGAGAGCGGTCGAACCCTATTCTTCCTAAGATTAACTGAGATAGTTATACGTTTCGTTTTTGGAATTTCAACATCAAAAAATAGTTAGTGAAAAGTTCCAAAACCCCCATTAATTCTCCTAACATTTTCAAAGAAGGCCTACAATGCGGTGTTTTTTGGACATCAATTTCGAAAATTTACAATAGGAGAGCCAATGGACTCATGCTCTTCCTAAGATTAACCAATGTCGTCTTAAACGGCGCTTTTAGAAGTTTAATATACATAGAAACATTCCTAAACCTCACCCCCAAACAATTGCGAAAATGGCGTGCAATAATAACGCTTTAATGGCCTCAAATTCTGAAAAAATATTAGATGAGGGCCGGCAACTCTCAAATCTCCCTAACATGACCAAAAGTTGTCTAACTGTTGTAGTTTTGGGGATCACTTTTTAGAAAATTTTGCGGGAAGAACGCATGGACCCCCTATCAGTATGTTTGAATATTCCACTTTATGTCTTTGTTCATAATAGTAATGGTCTTGATTCGTATCATAACGCTATTCTCGTGAGTGCATTAATTATCTCATCTTCAGTTAAGTTGGAAGATCCTCATAGTATTCACCATTTACTTTCTTACATAAACACAATTTGATAAATAAGTAAAAAATTCACATATAATTTTACAGAAGCAAGAGAGCTTCCAATCAAAAAAGCAAATCTTTACACTTTTATTCCGGAAAAAATAAATAAAAAGAAAGAACTGGGAAGGGGAGGGGGTAATCTATTAAAGTTTAGTATTTTCGCGACTTTAAAATTTTATTCCAATGGCCTCTGGATATAAAGGGGTATGGGTGCTTGATGTCAGAAATTAGCCCCCCCTTAAGTTAAATCCTGGGTGCGCCCCTGCATACAATAAAAATATTTTTATTAATTTAATTATACAATCACAGATTTTGTAATAACAATTAAAACGCAAATTTTACTGTCCCAAAAATTTATAGACAGCTCATTTTATTAATTTTAACATTCAAATTTTTAAGCCGTTTTTTCTAATAACTTCAAAAACGCATACAGGCATACTTAAAAGGAGATTTTAAAGAACTTCTGGGTTTAATGAAAACCAACTACGTTCAATTTGCAGCCTAAGATCTTGAACTGCTGTAAACTGTCTTCCATCAGCATATACATCGCTCGCTAGTATTCCCCAGAGGTTTTCTATTGGGTTTAGGTCAGGACTCATGGCTGGCCATTCCATAACGGTTACTAGGTTTTGCCTAAAACATTGTATTGTTGAATTAGACGTGTGTATGGAGCAATTGTTTTGCTGGAATAACCATTCGTCCCAACCTAGCAACTTTCCAAATGGCAATAACTGTACATTAAGAGTTCTCTGATAGTCTTCGGAGCATTGGAGACCTTTAAAAAAGCAACATCGGTTGTTCCATTGAAAGAAAATGTTCCTCACACCATGAGCGAACCTCCTCCTTGTTGCCTGCTGAAACAGGTTCGGGGTTCTTTGCTAATATCGTACTAGTAATGTCCCCAACCATCCGGGCCATCTAAATTGAACTTTTTTTCATCACTAAAATAACACTTAACCATTCATTTGTCGAATTCATATGACTACGAGCCCACTGAACACGAGCGTTTTTATGCTAAATTGCTAACCTCGACAAACGACGTTAATTTGCGATATTCAAGAAATGCACTTGCCTGCAGCCATCGATGTACTGTTGATTTTGACACTGAAAAGCTTACTTCTTTACAAACGAACCGTGTTGACAGATTCTGGGTTGAAACTAATTTCAAAATCTCTCTGTCTTGCCGCTTAGTTGTTTTCTTTGGTCGTCCAGAACGAAATTTTGCTTCAAAACTATTACCTTTTGACAAGATTTGATAAATACCAGCCCTACTGCGTCCAAATTTACATGCAATGTCCACTACTTTTCGACCATGAGCTTTCAACTGATAGTTTTTCAAAATTTCCGTTTTAGAAAACTGCTCATTGCGGGGCATCTTGACCAATCTTCAGAAACGGAAACACGTGTTTGTTTTTATGTCGGAAAACTTGTGCGTCACAATTAAATGACCTTGTAATATGCAAATTTTGAATACCAATACTTAAATCAGCTTTTAATAACAATTGTTTATATACTTTTGGGACAGCATTTTTTCGTTTATAATTTTTAAAATTAAATATATGATCAGTAAGAGTTGCTTAAGTGTTTTAATAATTTTTTGAAGTCATTAAATATTTGCATAAATAATTTCGTCTCGCTTACTCGTTTAATTAGCTTGTGGTTTCAAAAACGTGACTGTCTATAAACTTTTGGAACGCACTGTACTACATGCAGGAGAGCCCCGATGGGAGGTCACTGTGACCTCCCAATAATTTCCGTTTCGGCAATTTGAAGACAATATTGCAACATTACATGTAAGACATGTATGCAATGTGCATGCTTGTATTTTATCATTCGGTAAAATTGGAACTTCATTCGGCAAATTAATAATTTCCCCCCTCCCAAAAATTTTCGTTCGGGGCGCCCCTGACTACCTGTTATAGAAAAGATTGCAGAAAATTAGTACTGTTAATAAAGTTACTCTCATCAGTTTCTTGGTGAAGATAAACTGTAAAGAACAATATTTAAAAAATGATCTTTCCGCCGATTTATCGGCAAAATGTTGCCGATTATGGCCGATTACTCGGTGCATGCCTACTAATGTGATCACTTCTAATTATTCTCAAATCGTATGCCTTCCGATAGTGAGGTATTGGAGGCAATGACATACCTGGCTGATAGTTTTAAAGGCTAGCGAGGGGAGGATGGGTATAAAAAAAAGTTGTAATTATTTTTCGTTGATGTATCGCATATCATTTTCTTGTCCAGTCATTAATTCACTTCGTTAACATTTTACATTTTTTCTTTAAATTAATATTAAAGCTTAAAACTGAAAAGCAAACTCTTCAGTTCAAATGCTTATCTTTCTGAACTGTAGTGTGCAGAAATTTATTTTAAGGTATAAAAACAAAATGCCATTTTAGAAAAATTGTTTTACTGGCTTGGCTTCAGAAAAATTTCAATTTTTCATAGAAAGATAACTATACATAAATAATAAGTACTGTAATAAATTTACGTGTAAATGTTTTTTTCAACACAATATATCATGTTTTTTCTCTCTTAATTTGATGATACTGAACGTTTTTGAAATTAAACTTACCCTATCTCTTACCGTTTCTGAGATATGACTCTAACTCCGAAATTCGTAGCCAGGTGGCGCTGTAAGCGGCATCACTGTGTAGCTTAGGACAAATTTAATATACATGGAGCCAACTTTTATGACAAGAGCTCTTGTCGTTCAGAAGTTTTTCGGGTGGCAACGGACTTCAATGGGCACCTAGTGCAAAAATGGATGTATGTGGGTGTGAAAATGTTCTTCACACAAATCCACAGTTGTCATCTTTGCCATTTTAACACAGAAATCTTTTGATGCTTAGTATAGAGTTTTTTTTTTTTTTTCGTTTTTTTAAAAAATCCAAAGAAGGTCTAAATTTAAATTTTGTCTCATAAAGTTGCTTTTACCTTGAAGAGAAATTTCATTTTTTTTTTTTCTTTTTTGTTCTTTGATATAAGCCTGATTTTTCCCAGCTAGCACACGAGCGTTGGGCCAACGTTTTCACGTTACGTTAGACCAACGTCGGTCTCTTACGTTAGAACATACGTTAATGTGCACCGTCTGAAAACGGTTATACAACGGTTGGTTTCCAGCGTTATCTGAACGCTTTTCCAACGTTGTTCCAATGTAAAAAGTGAACCAATCAATCTCAAACGTTATTCCGATGTAAATAACAACGGATAACCAACATTTTCTCGCATTATTTCACTTTAAATTTCAACGCTAAACCTACTATTTTGCAACGATGTGCAAAAGGTTTAGGACAACTGTACCCTAGTAGCACACTATATCATAGCGTCATCCATGCGTCATAGTCCTATATCGCTAATTCTTCCGGATATCGTATATCGCTTCTACTGCGTAACGCGTCATCGCCGCGATACAGCAGAAACGACATTTTACGTTATTGCCTAAATATAGTAATATTTAATTGCTGTAGTAATATTTAATTGCTGTACCGTTATGTTATGAATAAGATTCAATAAATATTCAAAATAATCTTGTTTATATAAAAAAATTCAAATTTTTAAAATTTCACCCAGCTTTTACATCGCGTAAACGATTCACGGCGGCGGCGAGGCGAGATTCGACCATTGGACCGTAGCCTACGAAGATTGAGCGCCCATCCACGTAGGTTACGATTGGACTCCATGTCAGACGTTTCACGTTTCGCGCTGTGAGCGTGCTTGTTTGTAGTTATGTTTATAATTATCATTAGGTAATTTACATCCATCTACAACAACCAAGTCAACGATGCTTCTGGACACACAAATGAAGAAAGGTAAGTTGTGAAATGCCACTTTTTTCCCTTTTGCTTTTTAGAATGTGTTGTTTTTGATGGTGTTAAGCCTAACTGAATAATTCAGTGTGACTAATAACTTCTTTTCCTTCGCGAATGTTGAATGTTGTTCGTGAAAAAATTGTGTATGCCACAGGTGTTTTGTGATTTTGTATGTCCTTTTTCTTCCGATATCACTTTTACTTCATTACTTTTGTGTAGTAATCTAGTGGGAAGGAAATATTAAAGTTTGGAATAGTATCTAGAACAAATTGTTTTCCTGGCGGAAATTGGCTTAATTTTCTAAAAGTGCATGTTGAGTTTACAATACTTCAATAATTAATTCCGAATGCAGCGTGGGCAAGTGTTCGATAATTTGGATGCCTTGGCGACTTTTCAAAATTCGCCAAATTTTTTGGCGCCAAACCCTAGGGGTTGATTTTTTCGGACTTCCGATGTAAACAAAGCAGAAAACGTGTTTTTTTTCTTACTCTTCGGGAAAATGCAAGAAATGTGACATTTGCTTTTTGATAGTCAAAAAAATAGCAAAACAAACAGTATTTTTGAAAAGAGCTATAAAAGCTCGACGAAATATTTTGCATATAGCTAGAGAGGTATTCATTTAAAAAAAAAACATTTTTTTAATGACAGAAGTAACAATTTTGATTAAATTTTTGCACTGAAATTGTTGCATTAAATTCCAGAATGGTAGTGTTTCTTTAAAAAATGCTGATTTTTGAAAGAAAAAAAAATTATTATTAACGTTTTTACACAATTAATTGAATCAAATTTCTGATCTACTTCCGAGTCTTAAATAGTCACAAAAATAAACCAAAAAGGAAAGAGTAAGAAAAAAAAACACACTTTTTTTTCTCTGAATACACAGAAGTGAAAAAAACAAAATCCTAAGGTTTTGCACCAAAAAATTTGGCAAATTTGGGGGCTAGGGGTTCGGTTGGGTTAGCATATATTCATAGTTTATCATGCTAACCGTATCCAGTTCACGGGACGAGGACCCACCCTAGCATGTGAACCATATTTTGGTTATTTTTTATAGGTGGTTTACGCCACCGTTTTTTAAACGTGGTTGTCTCCAGCGCAACACAACACAGTATAGAAAATAAATAGAATCTAGAAAATGAAACAAAACTAGGCATTGTGATACAATGCTTCAAGCATAATCATACCGTTCAATCAAATCAAAAATCCTAATTCATCTGGAGCAAAAAAAATGAAAGAAACAGCATAAAAAGAATAAATTTCGGGTGAGAGAACACTGTCAATTAAGAAAAATTTATTATTTTCTCAAAACTAGGCATGCTGAAACAATGCTTTGAAGCCTACAGCCACGCAGTTCAAATTAAAAATCCTACTTCATCCGGGGCAAAAAATGAAATAAATAGGACAAAAAGGATAAATTTCCCAACAGAGAACATTCTCAATTGCGAAAAATTAATTATTTAATCCAAAAATGAAGTGAAAAAGAATTTTATTCCTCGTGGCATGCTCCATGCCAGTTCCTACTAAACGGTAATTTACCAAAAATAATCAATTAATTTAAAAATAAATCAAAATTAAACATCATACAATGAATAAATAAGCAAATAAAACACTAAAATAATAAATAATTCGTTGCACTTACAGTTATCGCAGAAAAAAAGGCACAGCATCAAAACGCATGCACGAGGCATGACCATAGGTACGATCTATCAGCAGGTGTGGGGAAGCGAGAGTGGGTCCAGGGAAAAAAGGGGGGGGGGAGCAGGTGAAGGTTCAGGAGAAAAAAAAGGGGGGGAGCCGCCACAAGAAGACAGGAAGTGGGGTTGTCGCAATTTTCCGAAAACTGCTCCAAAAGCCGGGTTACTATAATTTGCAATTATCGCCAAAATTTGGCGACATTTTAAAAATCCAAGATATCGAACAGTAACCGCAGCGTGTATTGAAGTGTTCCTTTCATAAATTGTATGGAACTCGACATATTTTTAAAAATCAAATTAATGACAAACATTAAAATGAATCTGACAGTTGCAATTTCAGTTTCTCAACATTATGAACTAATTGAATAGATCTTGCAGAACACTATTTCTATAGTAGTAGATAACATCTTAAAACTGAAATAAATTCATTACTCAATTATTTTAATAAATATTTTCATTAACATCATTTAATCTCTTCATTTGCAGATTCCTTATACCTGCTGTCAGGCCAAATTCATTTGGTTTTTTGATGTTTTCCACTCGTCCAGTAGTTTGCTAGCAACTTCGAAAGATCTTAATAAACAAGGTCAGTTTTGTGATTTTTTTTCCCTCTTTAATTTCTTCTTTGAATTATTACCATATGTTGAACACCAAATCAAATAGTTTGCATGCTGGATATTAACTGAGCTCTATCGAGAAATATTTTCTGTTTAAAATATGTCGTATGAATTATATCCTTTTGCTGCATTTGAATTTTTGCTTTGCATTGTGTATTGAAAAGTTCCTTTAGTAAATTCTATGGAACTTTACGTATTTTTCAAAGATAAGATTAGTCACAACATAAAAGGAATCATTGACAGTTACAAATTTAGTTTCCCAATATCATTGACTGCTCAATTTTTGTAATAGGTACCAGAGCATTTTTTAAAGATTTTTCACTGAGCGACACGGGGTGATTGACTGTCATTAAATGTGTCTGGGGGGGGGGGGGAGAAAAACCCAAAATAGATATAAAATTTTATCAAAAAAACATTTATTTTTAATACTTTAAATAATATTTCAAAAAAAAAAAAATGGAAAATTTTACCCAATATTTTTAAAATTATATTTAATGGTGTAAATCAAATAGTATGCATGCTGGACATTAACTGAGCTTTCTACATATATTTGTTCAGCTTATAATATGTCATAGGAATAAACTGTTTAATTGGTTCATTTGCAGATGCCTAATAGTTGCTGTGTTACTAATTGCCGGGAAAATTATAACAAAGAAAATAAAGCCCGCATCTTTAGTTTCCCCCAAGATGAAGATCTGAAATCAAAATGGATCAAAGCTATTCCTAGAAAAGACTTGAAAGTGACTAAGAATACAAGAGTAAGTTGTTACTTAGAAAAATTACAAACAAACATTTTATTTAAATATAAAAATACCTTTTAAGGTTTAAAAATAAAAGCAACTAAATGTTAAAAGCTCAAATGTGCAGGAATACTGCAGACTAGAGTTTCAGCATTAGAAACTGCCTCCCAGTGAAATGTTTTGAAGATTAAACAAAAGAAATCAGCATAAATAATTACTTTATACAGGGATGAAAGTCATCCTATATTTCCTATAAATCCTATATTTGTCAAAGAAGGTCAAAAACCATGCTATATTTCCTATAAATCCTATATTTCAAATAAAAATCATATATTTAGGGCTCGCACATTCTTGAAAAAAATTATTTTCAAGTGCTTGACAAATTTTTAAAACTGAAAAGGTATGAAAAGTTTCTTGATGCTTGAATTTTTTCATAATCATTGAATTTTGCTTATTTTTCTTCAAAAATATTTTATCAGTGCAATTTTCCGACCATGTATTTGATCGCAAAAAATTGTCTCCCGTATTTGAGATTTCAATCCTTTTGCTTTTTGCAAATATATGGCTGTTTCAGACAATTGGAAATTATTTCCACTCATGCTACCTTAGATTAGCTTTGTGATTAATTTCAATAAATTATAAATTTTATTTTTAGCGACATTGAATTTATTCGGACTTTATAAAAAAATTGCTTCTCGTGTTTGAGATTTCAATATTTTTGCATCGTATAAATGCATATATGCAAGCATTACGAAATTGTTAAGTGATTTTTTTATAGTTCAACCTATGATAATTGCATTTAGTTAACGTTTGGACAGTTTCATCTTTCATTGCGTTTGCCTTCAGACTACAATTCGCGGACAGCATTCATTTTTTATAACTATTTTAAGAAATAACATTTTACCCTTCGAATCGCATCAAACGCTTGTAAAAGCATACAGTGGCAATGCTCTGAGCCCTGGGAAGTTCTACAAATGGTTTGAAAATTTAAAAATTTGATTTCAAGGTTATGAGGTTTCAAAATGAATTAACTAGGTTCCATTTTTAATGAATCAGTATAATGTTTTTTTTAATTAAGTGCATTGCTCATATGCACTGCTATTTAGCTCAGCATGCATAATGCTTAGCTTATTTGTAGAATATCGAAAAGAAAAAAATAAAATAAAATTGATTGAAATTGAAAGTAAGTTTTTGCAAATTTGTCTTTTTCGAACTTTTGAACTTTTATGTGACCAGAAGCTTTTACATCACATTGTAACCTAAGTATAATATTTAAGGGAATTAATGAGCTGAGTTTATGAAATTTATATTTTTTTCATTTTTTTGTGTATTTCTAGCACGACTCAGAACATGGATGTCGATGAGGATGTCGATGATAGTGCAAGTACTTTGGATGGGTTTAGTCAATCGACAACTAATCTTCCTGATTATCATCAGATGTAAGTAATGTACAGTTATGTATTTATCAGCTTTTATATATTTTACCCTACAAAGTTCTCAAGTGGTTTGTTTAAGGTTAGCTTTCTGCATTCAGTTTAACTTTTGCATTGTTGCCCAGTATGTTTATCCTAGGTGGCAATCCTAAATTTTTTATTTAATTTTATTAAAATACATATCTTTTATATTTGTCACTGGTATCCACAGGAACAAAGTATAAATCTTGATAGTGTGCTTTGGAATGGGAACCCTGACTGTTTCCTATTTATAAAAGATAATGCATTGAAGTTAATTTTTTCAGTATCTTCACTGAAGAAGGAGGTGAATAAAGTTTCCAAGAGGTTTTTGATTCCGAGACGGAAGCAAGTAGCCCGTCCAGCAACTACTCCAACAAACTCCTTCTGCTTCAACAACTAGGTAAAACTCATTTGTACTATGTCGTATATGAAGCATATATTTTGAATAACTTACCACTGCTTAAATTTTGTAGTAGAATTACGGTATAAGTTTTGATGAATATTCAAGTTTTTTTTATTATTATTTTATGTTATTAGAACCATTTATGTATTTTATTACCACAAATTTTGTGTTTCAATTGTAAGAATATTTTTTTTCTCTTTATAGTTTTAACAAGAACAATAAACTTGAAAATGTGTATTATTTTTAGAAAAAAATGCTTTTATTTTGCATGAAATAAAAGTACTGAAATGTATTTTAAAGTATTACTTTTTCAAGATAGTTTTACTATTATGAGCACGAAATGATTTATGTCCTGAAAAAAAAGTACTTGAAAAGTAAATTCATTTCCAAATGCGTGAAAGCTTGAAAGTCTTAAAAAAAAAATTATTAAATTCAGCTCCTAATGCTTTCTGCATCAAAATGTAAACTCATGATTTCGCATTTCTGTAGCATAGTGCTTGAGATAAATTTTGTGATTCACATGTTTCATATCTTGCTATTTATTCAATTCCTGATTTAGTATTTGGAAGTTTTTGTTATTGCTTGCTTTATCTATACCACATTTTTTGATGTCTTTAGAACGAGAAAAAATACTAGACTACCCTTATTGTTTTTCTTTTTCTGCTCTCTTGTGACTAAAAAAAAAGTGAGAAATCTTCAGTAATATCTGCTTCTTAACTAAAGACACCTTTATTTTAAAGTTAGTGCAATATGGGAAATTAGGCAATTAAGCATACAAATGTCAGAGGCTGGAATGTGCAAATAAATTGCCTTAAATATAATTATTCTTGATGTCTTGAAAATAATTAAATTATTCTTTGAAACTCCTTGAAAAGTGCAGCAACTTTATATTTTATCAAGTGCATCAAGCTTCAAGTGTCCGAATGTCGGGATGTTACTCTTCTGTTTTCTAAATCTTCAAACCATTACCTTTAAATCATTTTTTCATTTTATTTTATTGATCATTTTGCATTTAATGCAGTATTGTATTAGTCGGTGGATTTGAGAGACACCAACTTTATACCGAAAGCAGATGTGAGTTTTCTTTTCTCCTTTCAAGCTCTTTTTCCTCATCGATTGATGTCACCGATTTATAGAACCACAAGTACAAGCAATTTTTACTTTGACTGATTTTAATTTGCAAAAGAAGGTATAACTTTTAAAAGATATTGTTTACCTAGTTTTCTCCTGTTATTTTTGTAGTCTTAATAACCTCAAAAATGCAACATTTTTAGGTCTATTTTTCAAAATTTCCCTCGAGGGAGAAACCCCCGAGCCTCCTAAAATCGCGGATATTCTATACTTCATTAAAAATAGTTACTGCTTTACTTTAATCATACTCATCCTCCCTCAAGGGTAAATTTAAAAAAAAGGAAAAAAAAAAAAAAAGAATTAGAGACAGCACGAAATGTAAAAGAAAAAAAAAACATTAAGTTCTGCATCAGTGAAAAAAAGACAAAAATGGCCTGTTCTGCCCACAACAAAAAAAAAAAAAAAAGAGGCCGAATATCTAAAATAGCTTATAGCGACATTCGGTCTAAATCCGACCCTGAATACAAGATTTTATTTTGTTAGGCTGTTTTTAATTCCTATTATCTATTTATTGGTTTGTACATTTTTTAGCAACATTTATTACTTTTCAAACTTTAATCGCGGAAAGGGGCGGCATTTTGCATTTTTGTCCTGGGCGGCAAAACTGCTAGGGCCGCCCCTGCTCCCATAGCAATGGAAAAGTCACAACATAAAATCAAAAAGGCTTGGTTATTTTGTTTTAAAATTCATAAGTATTTCTATTTGTTTATAAGCTCCTTAACTCCAACTGACTTATAGGTTTTGTCGTGACCACTACTTAGCATCATTTCTCTCCCAACTTTAAATTTTGTGAAACGAACGGTTGAAGTTGAATAAAATGTCCCACTATTTCCAAAAGTAAACGTGATTTTAAAAGAAAATCGAAGTACGGAAACAATATTTCTATATAATGTAGTTCCGCCTTAGCCCTGGCCTAGGAGTGATAACTTACTGTTTATTACAATTCAGTTATTAAAGGAGCATTATATGATTTACCAAATTTTGCATTTTTATGAATATAACCAATTTGTTTTTAAAACCTAAATTGTGATATTTGTATTAAGACTACTTATCGTATCGCAAAAATTTTTTCACCGATGATGTTCACACATGTTACTCTATCATATAAAAATAAAATTGAAAAATTGAAAACTACCCTATTAAAACCCTTTCACTACCACTTTTTTTTCTGAGAAAAAATGAAATAAGTTCTTGAATACATTAGTTACCATGCAAATATTTATAAAATTCTGGAAAAGGAAGAAAATTACAGTGAATTGTCAGTGATATCAAGGAATACCAGCGGGACATGCATTCACAATAATACAAAGCATATTTAGCCCATAAGGTCATTTGAAACTGCCTGCGGGACATATATGTCCCGGTGGTAGCGAAAGGGTTAAGAAAAGGTGCATAAAATTTTCCAATAATTTAGAATTTTATGGAATTTTTTTTTTTCAATGATACTATTTTTGTTTAGCCTTAAAATTGCTTTGTTACATAGTAACAGATTAAATTTATTTTTCATTTTGTAATTTGTGATAAATTTTTAGAAAATTTGTTTAAAAAAAATTTAAATTTAATATCAGTGTTTCCTCTTACATTAAAATTACTTGGAATGTGATATTGTAATGTCAAAACTTTTATTGATTTTTATATACTGGATACGGAAAAATAAATTAATAAATAAAATGTTTCGTTTCTTACAGCTATTAATGAAGAACAACAAATGGGGGATGAAAGCCCATCACTTTTTGATAATGGTCTTTAAAATGTATAATGTATTGATAATAAAGCTTATATTTTTGTTTGCTATATTTGTTCAATCTTTAAATGCTTTTCAAGTGTATAGTAGCTTTTTCTGTTTTTTTTTTTTTTTTTTTGACCTGAGTTTTTGGTGTAAATTTTTTCTTGCAAAAATATTTAAATGCATTCCTTATTTACATCGATTTAAAAATATATATTATCTATTGTTTAAGCTGGTGAAAAACTAAGGCTGGTGCGCCAGTTTACCACTGATGAAAAATCCCTAGTACACACTTAACTTTTTAGAAACTACTTTTCATGAAAAAACCCCTTTAAATGACAGTCTAGCAATACAAAACAGTCACTCTAATTTCACTTATCTGCTCTCTGTGTCTCGATGCTTTTCACCAGACGTCTACAGATGTATTTAATGCGTATATCAAGAAAATAAACATGAATTTTGAACACGAGTTTGGAATATTCCAATGCAAACGAACGCTTTACAATTTTAATTCACAATATTTTTTTTTATGCGCATTATTTTCCCAAAATGGAAAAGAACATTTAATTTACTTTTTATGCTCAAATTAGCTTTAGCCCTCTTTTTCGCTGGCTTTACGTCAAATATGTATCATCACCAAAAATTGTGACTTTTTCTTTTCGTTTCACAAGCTAAATCAAAAAAAAAAAAAAAAAATGCGGAATGAAAAAAAAGTCTTTTTTTTTTTTTTGGTTAAGATAACATAAATGACGTAAAGAGCAGTAGCAGTGACAAATAATGGGTTAAACGTTGACGCGAGAATGACGCTTCCGTTATCGCTATAACGTCGCGAGCGTTATCGCCGCGATATAGCTCGCGCTGTCGGATTAGGCATCGCACTATATCGCGACGCGTTGACGCGGCGACATAGTATTTGAAATTTCTGCGATATCGCCGTACGTTATGTGCTACTAGGGTATGTTTTAAATGATACAATGTATATTTGTTATGCAAATACATATGAACACAAAAAATTTAAATATTGATTTACAAAGAAACGTTTTACTCTTACCTATTTTTCCCCCTTTTTGAATCTAATCACGTCTCTTCATCTGTTTTTTTTTTTTTTTTTTTTTCAGAGAAACTAATCATTTTCCAGCAAGATTAGTTCTTAAGACAGAATATAAAATCCTGCCATTATCATTAACCCAAATACACACACACCCCTCCACATAAAAAACCCCCAACTAGTATTTTTTCTTTCTTTTATTTAATCGGAGCCAGTTGTAAAACACGCAAATCCATGGAAGATTAGAGCACAGAACCGCTAAAACATCATAAATATCATACTTAAAAACACAGAAAATTTAAAAGTTTATTGTTAAAATTATATAATAATATTCTTGCGTTAAAAAAACACACACATGGATTCAGATGTATATCTTCAAAAACAAGTTAATTGTATGCGAAGTGGAGTTGGTTAATTTTGAATATTGTGTGAATAAATGCCCTCAACTGATGAGAGTATTTTGTTTTCAACTGATTTTTTTTTCTCACTGATGGAGATTCCTTACGTGTTTTCCGTTTTCAATGTTATTTTTCAACAACAAAACAATCATTAATAGATACTGTTTTATTTCTATGCAACACACGTGGAACTTATATAATTAAAAGGTATTCTTAACTTTAACAAGAAGAATAACAAACTCCTATCCTCTTCCTTTCTTGTTAAATCAAAGACATGAACACCTGACTCGCGTTATTGACACAACTATTTATTTTGGTCCATCGTTGCATCTAGCAACTAGTATAAAATAAAGTAAGCTTACATACGATCGTTTTTAACGTGTATTCTCATTTAAGGTTTTTAATCATTTGTTTTTTGTTCCATCTCCTCGCGTTGATTATGTTTGTCTGTAAACCAGAGCAGAGCCCAGTGTAACATTTGAGAGTGCATACTACTTACCAAAGGTAAATACATATATTTAGATACAATATAAGGGGAAAAAATCGTACAAGAGAAAAGATCTTGTGCAACTAACTTCGATATAAACTTCTCTCAACTATGAATTAAAAGTATTAACAATATATCGCACACAAACGTGTTGTTCACAAATTTCATGTCGGTCCTCTTGATAATGCCCGAGACGGCTGGTGCGATTACCTGCCCGCGCTCTGTAGTTTTGTCCGGGAGGCAATAGGCGCACATGATACGTACTGCAGTCCTCATGTATGTTAAAGCTGGATTTTGACTCCAAAGTCAAGTGATTCCCAACCTTTTTCAGTCGCGACCCCTTTTCAACCAATATAGTACAACCCGCGACCCCATGCACGTCACACACTGCTTAAAAAAACCTTGAATTTTTCATGGAATGTTTTCTTCTGATTTTTTAACAGAGAATTTATGCTTATCGCTGCACAAAAACTTATTTTTTCCTTCTAGAGAAATCGATCATATTCGGGGAATCTCTGAGTTGGAAAGACCAAAAACGGTGCATTTCCCGTTTTTGTCTGGTTGCTGCGTATGCTCACTGTCTCAAAAATACAAAAAAAAAAAAACAAAAAAAATAAAACTAATTTCTTTCAGGAAGTTTTTCTCTACTGATTTAACAGAAAATTTCCGTTTTGGAGCTGCAAAAACTAATTTTTTCTTAATAACAAAAACGAGAAATAGTACCTGAATTTACAAAACGAAAACCAGAAAATTTTCCTCGTCTTTTAAGGTATGCTGCGTATTGGTTTTCTTATACTAACTGATTCGTAATCGGGTCAAAAAGTACGAGATAGACAGAACTTTATAACATGCAGCGAGTTATTGATGTAATTAATCATGATGCGTATGACTGCTTCCTGGCAAGAGAGACTAAGAGCGTCTCACTTGCGCATTCTCAACGCGATTC
>JAXGGA010017132.1:0-25074 GCA_038373865.1 Uloborus plumipes | reverse complement strand
TTCAGGTAAAGTGAGAGTGTGGCAAACAGAGGCCCAGGAGGTCAACGGATATCCAGAACCCTAGAAAACGTCGAAAAAGTGAGGAGTCGTTTTTGCGCTCTCCCAGTCGTTCGGCGCGTAAACACGCTGCTGCTTTGGGGATTTTTGATTGACCACTGAGACGAATTCTTCACAACGAACTCCAGTTTCATCCCTACAAACTTGCTGTGGTTCACCAGTTGAGTGATAACGTCTCCTTGAAAGGTGACGTACCGTGGCCGGCCCGCTCTTCCGATTTGACACTCTGTGACTATTTTTTATGGGGATATCTCAAATCGATCGTTTACAACGACAAGCCCCGGACCCTGCAACGCCTGGAGAACAGCATCCGGCTTGCTATCACCAACATCCCATCAGTCGATATGCTCGAAAGAGTGCAACAAATCTAGGGTACATGAGTGCATCAGTAACAGGGGCCGTCATTCTTCCCGATGTAGTTTTTAAATCTAATTAATATAAAAATTCAGAATGGGTACCATATCTTATAAAAAGTAGTAAACTGATACATGATGTACTTTTCCCAAAGTTGACTTTTCAAGTCTGCAAGTTTCTCCGCCGCACCCTGTACCAAGCTTAAAACATTTCCACCTAAACATTATTTGTAGCTTGCATTTGTATTTAAGGTGTGTAATTGTTTGTGTTTTTTAGTTTGTCTAGTCAGAAAAAATTGCCATTGTTTACAGAAGTTGTACCATTGTGTGTATAGAAGCCATTGTGTGTATAGATATGCACTTTAATGTTGAAAAATTCATGAACGAGTGTCACTAAAACACCATACCCGGCTGAAACCCGCGCAGGGCCGGGTACCCGGCTAGTTTTATCATAACAAACTTTAAAATTTGCTAATTTTACAGTAAGAAACTTTAAAATTGCTAGTTTTACAGTTCATTACTGTGCCTTTTACAGTTTTAAATTGGAACCTCCTTTTCCAGTATTATACTGTAAAAACAACAGTTCATTTTTTGCAGTGTATCTGGTTTGTTATTTAATGTAACAAAATAAAAACAAGGTTTCCGTATATCCCGCGAGTACTCGCGAGATAAGGAAAACTCTTCGGCTACATCAAATAGCAAACCACTCCCCTCCTCTAGTCCGACAGCCAAAGACTTATCATTGCAAAACACCTGTCGCAGTAAGATAAAGCAACAAAGTGATGCTAGGGAGAGCAGCACCAACTCCCATAACATAGAATACCAGATATTGGTACAAGAGCGATCATCCTAAAGGCTGCTTGTCAATTGGTATCAACAGGGCCGTGGTGGCTCGATTGGTAAGGCATCGGACTCGTGTCCGGAGGGACCCGGGTTCGATCCCAGCGATCAAGGGTTCGATCCCGGGTTCGATCAAAGATCCACCGTCTTGATTAATGGTGGCTGGGAGGCGTTAAAAATGTCGTGGTCACAAAGTCCTCCAAGTGAAACGATACCTCTGGGGGTGCTGGGCCTAGGGTTTGCTCGACCTTAGGTTCTGTTTCAAATTAAGATCAGAGCGCTCTTCAGGGCCCTATCCCGGTTAAACCACGAAGCTGTGGTACGTACGGGGGACCCTGGAGGTGTGAAATGAAGTGAAATTGGTATCAACAGGCAGTATCAAATAGCCGTCACACGACTCCGCAAGTAGACACATCATGTCCCTCAAATATTCCTGTGGAAATAAGGACTTTGTCCTCTGCAAAAAATGAACTACAACGAAAGCTCAGAATACCCTAGATCGCATTTTGAGCTGTTTGGGTTTGTCAACCGAAGATCTAAGAGATAGATCTTCGGTAGAGTGACTTTTTGAGGGAGACTGATTTGTTGGACTTAATCTAGCTCTGCTAGATCCCGGGGACTTGAAAGAAGAAGAAAAGAATAGAATTCTGATTTCACGTGGTCCGCTTCGCATGTTATCCCCTTTTCCAACGTCATTTTCTGCTGATCTCCGAAAATGACTCCACTGATAAATGCTAAAAATTCCCGATTTCATCTTTTTCTTTTTCATCTACAAGACTCACACAAACTTCTTTACGATTCTTTTCTCAGCATAAATTAGTGCCACAGTTGTTTAAAGCTTTTCAGGCATTATTTTTGTTATCCCTCACGTTCCTATGTGAGAAATGTCTGAGCTTCCTTCACAACCACTAAGACCCAGAGCCGCTGACGCTCTTCTTAAAATTTGGCATGTATCGTCTATCATATCACGGATTCTCTGAATATCGGATTTAATACCCCTCCGAGATGGTCCAAATCGGATCAAGCAATTCATAGCACAAAAACTCTAACACGTCTTTATTTTTTTAATTTATTTTTTTATTGTTGTTATTATAGTTATTTTCTACGAATACCAATCAAGAAGAAACTTGTTAGTATAGAACGTGTTTTAAATGATATTGTATCTGAAAGTAAAAAGCAAGTTAAGATTACACATGTTTCTTACTAGTTTATTGGATAAGTGTCCATTTTTAAAATGTTAGATTAGCAACTCCGCCTCCGATTTTACGTTTCAGTGCTTGGTACGTTTTCTAACACTGGTCAGACTGAAAATGAAAAATCGGGGTTCCACAGTACTTTTTTTTATTTGTTTGGTGGGAATATTTCAGAGTTTCCCACGTCATTCAGAAATAAAATAATCAAATTGTATGTGTCCTGCTCTCCTGAGTTGTGAAATTCATTTTAATATGAAGTAGGCAATCATTTTTTAAAGTTTTAATGTAGTATTAGTTCTTGTTTGTGCTAATTCCAGCCCCATTGTGAGACGGACTGATGCAATACTTATAAGAAAATAGTTCTACATTTCTGATGTGGTTAAAGTGCATTAAACACGAAAGCCTTGAAGAGCCTAAAAAATGAAACAATATTGCTAAATATTCACATCTTTCGGACATTCTGATTGGAAATCCACCAGCTATTGCCACCCGTCCGGATGACTCTTATTACTTGTGATCATTTCACCCTTTCCGCCGCCCATTAAGTCCATTCGCAGAAAGAACCCTCTCTCTTCGGGAAAGAATTCAAAGAGAGAGAGAGAGAGAGAGAAGCGGAATCAGTTGTCGCGTTTCCGGTCCTGACGTGCCTAATTATAGGACGCCCGCAGGATTCTGTCACCAGCTCTGAAAAACGCAAAAGATGTGTCTGACACCTCTGCCGAGGATTTCTTCGTTAGCGCCATGAACCTCGAACGAGACCTCGGGTGCTGTCTGCTTTGATCATGGGAAGTTGAATAAGGTTGGTGTCTGAGGACCTTGGCGTTTCTTACACAGTTGTTTAAGTTGTGGATGGGTGGACCGGAATTTTTTCCCCCATTATTAGCTATCAGCAGGGATCGATTTCTTATCTTTTCATGACATTCATGAAGTAAAATCGATTGGAAAAAAGATTTTGGAGAATACGGATAGGATTACCAGTGAATGAGTACCACTTATTATTATTATTATTATTATTATTATTATTATTATTATTATTATTATTATTATTATTGATAAATTAAGTTCTAAAAGTATTTTTCTAGGATGAACTGGCAAAGGGGTAGGATAGGGGGCAAGGATAACTATCTTCCAAAAAGAAAACGATAAGTTTGTCCACTGGTTGGGGTGTTTATTCGCTGGGTCGGATTGCTTTTTTGCATTTCTACCCTCCAAAAAACCGGATGCCAAACCGTAAAAGTTATCGATATTTCTTTTAAATTAAAATAATTGCACACATCATCTAATGTGTTTTAACTGGCATGCGGCAAATGCTGCAAGTTTTAACGACGCTATGAATTTTTGAAAATGAAATTTCACTTCGGGTGTTCGTTCACTGGTCGGTCTACCCTGCATAGTTTGGATGGACAAAGTAAACAATTCCATTTCTTGAAATGCGTATGATGAAAGCCGGTTCGGGAAGAATATATCTATGTATAATCTTCCAATGTAAAGATTCCTCATCCTTCCCCCCTCTCCAAGGATTGTCTTTATATCAGTGCCATACAGTTAAAACTACAAGTTGCATATGATACCTTTTTGGGTAGATTTTGTAGCACAAGTTCCTTAAGGGTTCTCTAAGAAGCCTTTTATAAAACTCTTACGAGGGTGCCGCTTGCGCTACGAAGTTTCACCCCACAAGGTACTATATGCAACCTGCAGACTTAACTGTGTACTATATGTGCATTACAGTTTTGTTACTGAAGTTATTTAGCATTTAAAGCTTCTAAAAAAACCAAAACAAAAGTTAGGATTTTAAAATAAAAGTAATTATTAAAAGGTTCGAAAATATTTGAAAATTAAAATGGAGAAAGGTGCGTATTTTCATCCTTTATCGGATTTCGTTTGGGTTTGTCTGCAGGTAGAGTAGACATTCACAACAACACACGACCCCATCACTGAATTCTAACTTTTGGCATTTTCAATTGATTCGCCTTTTTTTGGTTCGGTTCTTCTGAACTTTTTCCAAGGGGAGCATAAATATTGTTTGCGTAACACAACAAGGTGCAGAACATTGACAGCTCCCATCTCCTATTTTTATGCGGTAGGTAAAATATCCCTCGACTGGTCGTTTAGCTTTGAATACTTTTCTCAAAATTAAAATTCCTAGTGAAGTTTCACATTGAAGAGAGCCCCACAGCACCCTATATGGTGGATAAACTGGCCTTCATCACGTGGTAACGGCATCCGCCGATTATTGTGAGGCCTGAAAGAGCGCTCACCGGTCTCTCAGGGTTGTGGATGATTAGTAGTCACTGTTACGAGGAAAAAATTCTTTCCGTTGAAACGGAAACTTCTTTAAATGCTATATTTTTTTTAAACATTAGCGTTCCAGGAATATTTTCAGAGGCTTTCAAATTCCTCCTAAAAACCGAGTCTTTGATCCATCAGTAGCAGCAACACAAAAGCCTTGCCCTATTCTCTGAAATCCAATTACCGGGAAAAGCTTGTTTATCCTACCTCGAGAAGACTGGGGAGTTTCATTGAGAGAGTTTCATTTGGAATCGAGGATTGACGGGTGGGAGTTGCTGCCGCAAGTTCTCCAACTGACTGAGTCCTCCTCAGACTTTGTTATCTCAGAAAGGAGTTCTATTTCGGAGTGCTATGAATGGAATGCCTCTCAGCAGCCAATGACACTGAAAAGTCGAGCAGTTTTAACTTATTTCTATATTTACTTGTTTTTATTTACCTCGGTAGACAGTGTTCCAGAAATTCAAGAAGCACAGCCCCCATAGTCTTCACCCCATTTGGAGCTTTCATTTATTTATTCTAATTATATTTCAGTGGGTAATGCTCCTAGAATTCAAGGAGTAGTCTCCATACTCTTTACCCAATTAGGAAAGCAGTTTTATTTATTTATTTATTTTTATGATCTCAGTAGATTATGCTCCTGAAAATCAACGAACAGTGCCCATACTCTCCGCCAGAGGTTCCCAGAGTCCAGGCCACCACGGTCCCCTTCCTGAAAATTACTAACGTTGCGGACCCCCCCCCCCTTTCAGGGGGGAACAAAAAAAAAACCCCGATTTGATACATTTAAATCGCTTTTTTTTTAAATATATTTTGACGGGGTTTTCTTCTTTATTTAAATTTGTTTATTTATTATTCTGTATTTATTAGAGCTCTTATCTAGTTTTCATTATTTAACATCATTATTTTGATCTATGGAGCTAAAAATTTATTCGAAACTCAATTAGGCGTCAAATATGTGTTGAAATTGGGGGCTCTGGGGGGGGGGGGGTTGCTGCTCATTGAGTGTACGTAAAAAAGAACGATTTTATTCCCCATAAATGTGCTTTCGTTTTGAATAAAAATATTGATTTTTGATCTTTAGTTTTAATTCCGCGGACCTCACTTTGGAAAACTCTGCTCAACGCCATTTGAAAAAATTTCATTTTCTTACCATTATATACTCAGTAGATGATACTTCGGAAATTGAAAGAACACAACCGCAAATACTCTTTAACCCATTAAGAGAACAATTTTTTTCCTTCTTATTTTGCACAACAACCTGCAACAGACGAAGGCTGTTTCCACAAACCTCCACCATCGAACCCGATCCGACACCATAGTCCGCCAACGATTAACTTTTATCAGCATTTACACAATCAATACACCTTGTGCAAGGGGTCTTCATCTTTTCCTGATACCCTCTGCCCTTTAAAAGGATTACCTTTTATTTCCTTTATTTAAATCGTATTCAAGCCCTCGAAGATACAAGACTTGATGCTTCCAGTAATGCATAATGCTTTTTATATTTCCTGATACGACAAGCTTTGATGATTCGAGCAATATAAAAACTTCTTGTAAATCCTGTTACAATAAGACTTGATGATGCCAGCAGTATATAAGGCCTTTTTTATTTTCTGATACAAGATTTGAAGATTCAAGCAATATAAGAGGTTTTTTTTATTTCCCAATGCGATAAGACTTGTTGATTTGAGCAATTTAAGGTTTTTTGCATTTTTTATAGATTTCACTCCTAAACAAAATTCTCTAGCTATCATTTTCCATAAGTGGTTCTTTTTTCTTTCAAAAGTCAGTCCTCCAACTGATTCTGTTAATAGAAAGGATACAGTTTTATTTGTTCATTACTAACTCTGGATAATGATTCTGAAATGCTATAATACATTTTTCTCACTACAGCCTCTGAAAGCGTTCTAAGTTCGACGAAGAACAACATGTTTTGAAAGTAAATTCAAGCTACAATGAAACTAAAACCTTATAAATTAATTGTGATTTTTGTGTTTATTCATTACACAATGAAGTCAACTTCATGATTAAAACACTAGCAATATAGCAAATAATGAAGGGAAAGAATGAAAGCTTCCTCACACCTATTATTCTTATTATAAAGTAAAAAATCTGCTTTTTTTTTGAGTATTCAACAATATGCCAACAACAAGACTTGAATTCCAGATATTATCATGAAAATATTATTATTTTTGCACTTTTGTAGCGTTTGAATCTTGTAAGAAAATATCAAAAATCACCTTCGTTGGAGAGCACATAAGAGCAGTTGAATTTTGATAGGCGTGTCCATTGCTGTAAAAAAACTTCCTACAAAGACTCCAAATCAGTAAGATACTTCGTTTTGTTGCAGGAGCCTTATGGAAAACATAGACTCACTTCTATACAAAAGATTCCTAGAAACTATATTTTAATGTTCTTTCTTCACAAGATTCCTACGACGAATCAAGCGTCTAATTCATTTTGGAGTCTCTGTAAGAGGCTTTTTGCAACAGTTGATATGTCAATAAAAATGAAATTGTTCGTTGTGTGTTTGCTTCTAACGGGGCTACTTATTGGCTACAAACCCTTTGCTGGCCTAGTGCATTCCCCGAGACCGGCGATCATTTTTTCATGTGCCACCACTATCTGCGAAGGCCAGTGCCACGAGAACTTTGACGGCCAGTTTCCCCACCAGATGGAGGCACCTGGGCTCAGTTCAATGTGAACTGGGACTAGGAATTTGATTTTGCCAAGAGCTACTTCATGCTAAACGAGTACTGGAGGGATTTTTTATGTGCCACACAATCATATGACGTGGAAGCTGTCGATTCTCTGAACCTTGAAAACCCACCGACTGGAACCAGGTTTCATCCTGCGCTTTTGGGCGTGAAAGATCAGCGTCTTAAAGACTAAACCATACTGTCTGCAAACATGGAATTGTCCATCAGACGTATTTTACAAAGTACAGTATGAAACAGCGAGTGTCTCTGAAAAGAGAAACAAAAACGTGATCTATAAGAGACGACGAAAGGTTTTTTAAACTTCAAAAGTTCCACATCAGAACCTCATCGAAAACAGTTTTCATCATTTAAAGCAGGGATGGCCAACCCGCGGCACGCGTGCCACAATGTGGCACGGCAGAGCAGTAACAGTGGCACGCGAAGACTTTTTGAAAAAATTCCAAAGGGGGGGGGGGGATGTCGTTCTCAAAAATATTGATAAAAACTAAAACCCTTGAACTGATACATATAATGATTTTATGACGATTAAGTGTCAGGAAGCTGGCTTACAAATTGTCTTAACTACTATATTGCAAAGTACTTAGCGTTAGCTTCAGACATCCAACGAAAGCTGAGACGCTACAGACAATGCTTTGTAAAGCATATTTGCGCTTGACACGAATGAAACTTTCGATGCTGCAGAATGGATTATTGATTTGCAATAGTTTTCAGCTAAGTATAGTGATGAAATTTTTAAAAAAGTTAACTCTGCAAGTAAAATTAAGAAACCAGATTGGACAAAATTCGGTATGGTTGCACAAATGAAGATCCTTAAATTGTTTTTGTTACATTACTTGAAAAAAATATGGAAAAAAAAACTTCAAAAGTATCATCGAATTATTTATCACAAACTCCTTGCCAAAAATGAGACTTTATCACTGCGGATGGCCCTGTAGAGTTCACTATATTGTAGCGAACTTTTACTTCCCAATCATGGATAACGGTGGCTCAGTGGTAGAGTTCTCGCCTGCCATCGGGAGAACATGAGTTCGAACCCCAGCCAGGGTGAATTGACTTTGTTTTATTATAATTTCCTTTCTACTGTGTTCTCGAATGTTCTATTAATTTCTGCATCTTTCCGAGTCTGGAATGTTCTAGAACTTTGCTAAATTGTATATAAGTGGATGTAACGTTCATTCCTGGTCAGAATAAACCATCTCGAGTTGAGACTAACAAGTGCTCTATTCATTGACTTCATCTACGCGACAGTTTGGTGGAGGCGCCGGGTACGATTGCTACCACGGAAGAAAAACGCACAAGTCGGCGACTTCAAGGACTTGTCCCAGAGTTTGGTCTGTTACCAGATACAAAAAGGGGCTCAAGAAAAATGCCTGATGAAAAGAGCTCCGAAGTGAACAATACTGCTGATGCCAGTCCCAGTCCTGTTAGTGGTGCGCCAGTGCCGATTCTGACGTACCAGCTCCCGAGAAATCCTTGTATTTTCTCTGGGGACGGTCAACAGGATGCCAATAAGTGGTTGAAAGACTTCCAAAGAATCGCCACCTATAACCATTGGGATGAACAGATGTGCCTGGCCAACGTTATATTTTATCTCTCCGGAACGGCGCGTCAGTGGTTTGACAACAACGAAGATTTGATAACCGATTGGACAACGTTTCAAAAAAACTTGACCGATGCATTCTGCCGGACAGAGGATCTGCGACGGGAAGCAGAGCGACTACTACTGACACGTGCGCAAATGATAGGTGAATCTTCAGAGGCATACATTCAAGACGTGCTTTCGCTCTGTCGGAAGGTAAATCCATCCATGCCAGAAAGTGAGAAAGTTGCTCACTTAATGAAAGGTATAGCGGAGGACCTATATCAAATTTTATTAGTACAGGACTTTAAAACAATTGACGAATTCATAAAAAGATGTCGTGAAATAGAAAACTTCAGACGCAGACGCATCACAAGAACAAAATTTCAGAGGCTGCCTGCTGTTTCTACATTGTCAACAGAAACAGACGTCGGTGACATAAGAACTTTGGTGCGCGAAATCGTACGGGAGGAGATTAAGAAAATTTTGCCAGAAACGCAACGCCACACGACATTGATTGAACATGAATCACCATCTGACATCGCATCTGTGGTCCGAGAAGAGGTTATGGAAGCTTTAGCACCACTCACTACTCCGAGACGGAATGATACTCGTCCCCGACGTAACACTATTTCTAGACGATCGGACCAAGTTAGGCCGCTCCCAAGCCAAGAATTCAGAAGCAACACCGCCCCGGTCCGTAAAACGGATCTGTGGAGAACTGACAACAACGTGCCTATATGCTACCATTGTGGACGCCCAGGACATGTTTTGAGGTATTGTAGAGAAAGGCGCTAAATTTTCAACAATGCAAGAACCTCAAGAACTTTCAACTCCCGTCGTGATGCAGAAACGGACTCGATACAAAGTTATGACGCACAGCAAACTACTAACAGTTACAGAAGCAGTTCGCCTTATCCTCGACGTTCTTCTTACCGCCGACAGTCACAGTCACCTTTACGCCGTTCCAGTCGCTCCCCACGCCGGCCTGACGAGGAAAACTAATCCCGGCGACCTATACGGGAGGTGAGGCCGCAACTGAAGAAAAGCCTCCGATGACTGTAACAGCTAAATTAAAAAGAAACACCACTAATGTTATGGTAAATGGACAATTGGTAAAAGCCCTCATCGATTCAGGTGCCGATTATTCTGTTATATCTGAGGAATTGCGTCAGCAACTGCATGTCCCTATGTTCTCTGAAAATGGACCCACATTGAAAACTGCGGGCGGAGACAACGCAACTACTATAGAAAGGTGTACGTTGAAAGTAAATTTGAATGGCAGCACTCAGACTTTTGAATTCTTAGTGTTTCCTCAATGCATTCATCAAATGATTCTCGGTTGGGACTTTTTCAGTGCCACTGATGCCGTCATAGATGTTGGAAATGAGGAACTCCAACTTGCAGACATTGTTCCCGACGACCCCGTCAGGGAGAAATCAGGCTTCAACTTGTGCGCCGAAACAGATTACCTGATAGGAGCGAACTCAGCTAAGCAAATATGTGTTCTCAATGTCGATTTGCAAAATACCGATAAAGCTCTAATTATCAGTAACAAGGCCCTGATGTACGAACGAGAGTTATCTGTCCCAGCGTCAATTGTCGAAGTTGCGAATGGTCGCTGTAAAGTATGGATGACTAACTTCTCTCGACAAAACCAACTGATCCCAAAGGGTATGAATATAGGTTGCGCCACAAAAATAGAGAATGACGTCATCTGTTCTCTAAAAGATGACAGCCGAAGAAGCTCTAAGGGACATAGGGCCAGAACAAGGATAACCAGAGAAAAATTAAAGGAACTTTTAGACGCTGATTTGACTTCTACTGAAAGGGAAGATCTATTGAATCTACTAGAAGATTTTAGTGACATTTTTCAACCTAATGGAGAATTGAAAAAGACTACAGGCAATGCCGTAAAGCACAGGATCAACACGGGTGACAGTGCCCCGATCAAGCAAAGGCCTTATCGTACATCATACACTGAAAGACGCATAATTGAAGATGAAGTTCAGCGGATGTTAAAAGAGGATGTGATTCAGCCATCAGACAGCCCATGGTCAGCTCCGGTAGTTCTGGTCAAAAAGAAGAATGGCGAATGGCGCTTTTGTGTCGACTATAGAAGACTTAACAAAGTCACCAAAAAGGACGTTTACCCACTACCACGCGTTGATGATGCTTTAGATTGTCTTGTCGGTGCGAAGATTTTCTCTATAATGGATTTAAAGTCTGGTTACTGGCAAATAGAAGTGGACGAAGCAGACAGGGAAAAGACGGCATTTGTGACGCCAGACGGACTTTACGAATTTAAAGTCATGCCATTTGGTTTGTGCAATGCTCCCGCTACGTTCGAGCGGATGATGGATACAGCGCTACGAGGCCTCAAGTGGAATATCTGCCTCTGCTATCTCGATGACATTATTGTATATGCACCGAATTTCCAGGAACACCAACTGCGTTTGAGGAAAGTCTTGCAGTGTATCCAAAAGGCGAGTTTGACACTAAATGCCAACAAATGTGCTTTCGGCAAAAAGAAACTTACGATATTAGGCCATCTAGTCGACCAGCATGGAATTTACCCTGACCCCCAAAAGACAGCTGCCGTGACCAAGTTCTCTGTTCCAGAAAATGTCACCGATGCCCGAAGTTTTCTGGGTCTATGCTCCTACTATCGCAGGTTTATCAAGAATTTCGCTGATGTCGCAAAACCCCTGCATGACTTGTTAAAAAAGGATACAAAATTTTCATGGGGAAGATCGCAACAGGAGTCTTTCTCAACTCTCAAGAAGTTATTGACCAGCGGTCCTGTTTTGGGTCATTTTCTACCGAACGCGGAAACGAGATACATTCTGATGCTAGCGGATATGGCATCGGTGCTGTACTAGTGCAAGTTCAAGACGGCAAAGAAAAGCCAATAGCATACGCATCAAGATCTCTCACGGCTGCCGAAAAGAATTACTCTACGACGGAGAAGGAGTGTCTTGCTGTTATATGGGCTATCAGTAAATTTAGACCATATCTCTTTGGAAGACCATTTACTGTAGTGACGGATCACCACTCCCTCTGCTGGCTAGCTAATGTTAAAGATCCGTCGGGAAGACTTGCACGCTGGGCTTTAAGGTTGCAGGAGTATGACGTCGACATCGTTTATAAGAACGGTCGTAAACACACCGATGCTGATTGCTTATCAAGAAAACCCCTCGACGATGGGATAGACGGAAATTGTGACGAGATCCCTTCCCTAGCAGCTATCACAGATTATATAGTGGAGCAGCTGAAGGATAAACATTTGAGAACTATAATCAACACTCTCGAGAGAGGAAACGATCATCAAAGCTATGAAATGAGGAACAATGTCCTATACAAGAAAAACTATGATCCCTTGGGACAACAGTGGCTTTTAGTAGTACCGAAGCAACTTCGCCGAGATATCCTGATGAGTCTTCACGACGCCCCAACCGCTGGCCATCTCGGGTTTGCCAAAACGTACGACCGAATAAGAAGAAAATACTATTGGCCGGGATTATATGGAAACGTGCGACGATATGTATCCCACTGCAAAGAATGCCAAAGACGGAAATCTCCGCCGCAACTTCCATCAGGACAACTTCATCCAATAAAACCCCCCGACATACCATTTGCAAAAATTGGAATAGATCTGCTAGGACGCTTTCCACTCACTCGACACGGAAACCGGTGGATTGTCGTTTGTACAGACTACTTGACGCGATTCACAGTTACCAAAGCTCTGCCAACTGCTGAAGCCACTGAAATCGCCCAGTTTTTGGTAGAAGAAATTATACTAAAGCATGGGGCACCGAAAGAAATGATAAGTGATCGAGGACGTTCGTTCTTATCTAACCTAGTGAAAACCATCAACCAACTGTGCCAGGTGTCTCATCTTCTCACGACTGCGTATCATCCACAAACCAACGGCTTGACCGAGAGATTCAACAAAACGTTAGCAGATATGCTGTCTATGTACGTGGACGTCGAGCAACGCAACTGGGATAGCATCCTCCCTTTTGTGACTTTTGCCTACAATTCAGCGAAACAAGACACTACGGGATTTAGCCCTTTCTTTCTTGTACATGGGCGAGATATCGAAACCCCTCTCGACGTAATTCTTCCCCACGACACAGGGAGTTATGACGATAATTACGTCCAACAACTGATCACCAGAGCTGAGGAAGCTCGACAGCTAGCGAAACTACACATTCTGAGATCTCAAGCGGCAGATAAGCGGCGGTACGATAAGGGGCATCGACCAGTCACTTACAATATCGGTGACTTAGTTTGGGTGTTTACTCCAGTACGAAAAGTCGGACTTTCCGAAAAACTCCTGAGACGCTATTTTGGTCCTTACAGAATAACTGGACGTTTATCTGACGTGACATACGAAGTACAAAGTTTGGAGGAAAACAGCCGGCGACGAAGTCGAAAAGACGTAGTGCATGTGCTGAGGATGAAACCCTATTATGATCCAAACAGACAACTAGATGACACGAAAGCACCTAATCGTCCAAGGAGACCTGTTACCCGAAGTCAGTCCAAATTACAGCGGGACGCTGATTCCTCCTAAGAAGGGGGAAATGTAGCGAACTTTTACTTCCCAATCATGGATAACGGTGGCTCAGTGGTAGAGTTCTCGCCTGCCATCGGGACAACATGAGTTCGAACCCCAGCCAGGGTGAATTGACTTTGTTTTATTATAATTTCCTTTCTACTGTGTTCTCGAATGTTCTATTAATTTCTGCATCTTTCCGAGTCTGGAATGTTCTAGAACTTTGCTAAATTGTATATAAGTGGATGTAACGTTCATTCCTGGTCAGAATAAACCATCTCGAGTTGAGACTAACAAGTGCTCTATTCATTGACTTCATCTACGCGACAATATTAACAAACTACGAATTAGAGCTCTGAATGTTTTGGGGACTTTTCTCAGGAGAAAGAGGAGAGCATGGCAAGTTACTCCTTCATTGAAATGTGCAATAGCTGTCCAAAGGGAAAATAGTCATAAGATTTTAGAATTTTAGGGAGTGTGTTTTTTAAAATGTCTTAAAGGAAAGCAATGAGGACTTGCTACTTAGGAATGAAGAATAGCAGATGAATTTATCTATGTCATCTCTTATTATCCGGCTTATAGTAATTTAAATTTAAGATAGTACAAAAAGTTTCCTAAACCAGTATAGGCCATCTACATTCTTTCATGAAGAAACTTCAGTTTCTTTCTCTCTACTTCGGAGAAAAAAAGAATGAAACATTAAATTTAATACTGAAAGTATCAACCCAAATTTAATAATTTTTCAACGATATATGGAGAAAATTTTACACATATTTTAAGCATACATTCAGTGTTAGAAGTTTGAAAATTTTCCGGATCATTAAAAAAAAATGCTGATCTTTTCAAATTCTTTGTCTATTTCTCTGCAAGATACTACTTGTTACCCTTCTGAAATCCAAATCAGAATTACTGACCTTTTGCATTGGTAATCAAACATAAGAGCTTACTTCAACAGAATGTCATCCACGCTATATGAAAATTTGGAAATTTGTACCAACAAATATTTTTTCTCATTTACACACTTTAGCCGTCTAATGCTGTAGGAGATTTGGTTCAAAATACGCTTCAAAACAAATATTTTTTGTTATGAATGCAGAAAAATCTAAATAGCGTTGAATATTAATTGATAGCACAGAAAATACTTAAACTTCTTAGGATTCGCAAGAACTAATTCTAAAATTAAAGACTTGGTAAAAAAGATGCAGACTCATAAACCACATTAAATACAGAATGTTTAATTTTTAGAATAGAATGTTTGACATTATTTGTTTCTTTTTTAGCATAAGCCAACTGACAGAATTTATAAGAGGGTTTATGAGCGATAATTCTTAAGTTCGCACTTGTTTTATCTTTATTATCATTCAGATTTCAATTGCTCAGATTTGTGAGAAAAAATGTTTCATTTGAGTAAGAATTACATAATCAGCCAACCTAAAATCTATTTTTAACTTTTCAAAAAAAATCAGTTATTTGGAAAAATACAATGTGGCACGCTGAGCTTTTTCTCTCCAGATAGTGACACTCTCCCTAAAAAGGTTGGCCACCCCTGATTTAAAGGGATACTAAAGTGCTTTGAGGAGAGATCGCAAAAGGTCTTGCCTGAACTGAACTAAATTTTAGTATGCATTTGTCCTCGAGCCTTTTTCCAACTTCAAGTCAGTACGATTTATCGTTCTGTTTATACCCATTCAGAGCAACCGATATTGTTCCTACCCCGAAGATATCTTTGCGAATGAGGAAATATTTATTCGAACAGGCGCTCGATGCATAAGAATTCTCCTGGACATACGGTTTCTTTGTTTGCAAGCCAAAAATGGCAATTTCACTCTGTTTATTCCGCCGGCATTGCATGCCCGAGCACTGAGTCAAAGCTTCTATGACAACGAGTCCCGTTATGTTTTGCAAGACAACCTCCTTGTCTGTTCAGCGAGAGGTGCTGGTTCCTTCCCATAATGTATCTTCGCAATAACGGGTTCAAAGACTCATCTGTTGCAGCGCGTCTCGCGCTAATATGTTAATGCGCTGACAGCACCCCGCTGTGCCAGGTTTTGAAATGGATCAACGTTTTCTGGCCTTCTTTCGCAGTCATCCATTAGGTCTTCCAAAAAACACAGCGTACATTGTAAAGAAATTACTTTGTAATGAAAGTCAAAATTCAAGACATATTTTATGACACTTTTAAAGATCCCCTCCCCCTCCTACGTTTACCTCTTTTTTTAAATTTCAATCATCAAGAGAGAACTGACATTTTAGAAGATCATTTTGTTGACGGAAGATATTAGAACTTTGAAAAGCAGTTCTATTTTAATTAGACAGTTTATAATGGTATACGTGAATGGAAAATTTACTCGTCTTAAATCTTTTAAATTCTTTAAAACGGAACTGTGAAACATTCCAGAATCATTTTGGAACGCCCGCCTCCCTTCATTTCAATTCGGAAAAGTGGAAAGTAAAGTTGGGAGAGTAAAAGTTCAAGTTCGTAAAGGCCGGGCTCCAGTTCATGGAGGCAAAAAGAATGATAGCTTCGTTGCGTTCCCTCGATGCGCTCACATGTTACGCGATTTCGATAAGCCATTCGCGTGGATTCGAGCCAACCTGGGTGCTCACCGCGTTTCGCACCCTTACGGGAAAGACCTTCAATGTCGACCGCAAACTCGGGGCTTCCGACCTCTCTCCCCGAAGAAAAGGCGAAGAGAAAGAAGAAGAAGAAAAAAAAAGGAAATAAAAAGCTCGACGCCCAGAAGAAAGGAACTCGTAAAAACAAGAGCCGCTGACAGGGCCTATATTTAGACTTTACATAATGTCGCTGGCTGGGCGCTAAAGGTTTTTCACTCCCGCTCACAGCTTGTCTCGAGTTGCGATGTCCTCATAACGACCTCCCCATCCGAGCCTTTGTTCCCTCGTCTCCCCGTAGGAGCTTGGAGCACATGCTTGCTGCTGCATGCGCTCGTAAAATTTGCCAGCTTTTCCAACAGAAAGTGCTTTTTCCATCAAAGTATGGAGCACACGCTTGCGGCAGCATATAGGGGTAGACAGATCAGTGAATGAACACCTAAGCGAATTTTCAATTTCGAGAATTCATAGTGTCAGAAAAAATAGTAGCATTTGGCACATGACAGTAAAAACACTTTCGATAATATACGCAGTATTTACAAAAAGAGTTGGGAGAACTTGTATGGTTCTGCATCAGGTTTTATTGGGGCTTAAAACGAAGAAAAGCACCCAGGCCCAGTGAATGAACATCCCTACCAGGGAATAAAGGCAGCATTTACTAGTCATTTTCTTTCTGTAAATGCGTAGAAAGGAGTTAGTTCTTCTAAGAAAAATGCTTTAAAACCTTACTTTTTCATACAAATTACTAGGTATTCATTCACTGGAAGTGTTCATTCACTGGTCCGTCTACCCTATTTGAAAAAAATCCATACTTTCCTAACAAAATGTGTGTTAAGTTAGCTAAGTTTCTAACTAAATGTTATCAAAGTTAGGAGCAGAAGCTTGCTGCAGCATGCGCTGGAAAAAAATGCTTGCATTTCCAACCTAATGTACGTTTTCTATCAAAGTAGGAAGCGCGCGCTTGCAACAGCACGTATTTGAAAACAAGTGTGCTTTTCCAACCAAATATGTATGGAGTACACGCTTACTGCAGAATGTTTATGAAATTACGTGAGCTTTTCCAATTAAACTTGTGCTTTCTATTAAAGTTGGGAACACACATTTGCTGTAGTGACGAATTTGTCGCAATTACAAGGCTCCCTCCCTCACGACCAAAAGGGCCCAGAAGAAATACCAAAAATACACATGATAATTGCTTTGCATGATTTGTAACGGAAAAAAGGGGGCTCTAAAAAGGAGTTGCGACGGGGCTTCAAGCCTGTGAATATGCCACCGGGTAACTGCAGTATCTATTTGAAAAAAATCCGTGCTTTCTATCAAAGTTTAAAGCAAACGCTTGCTGCAGTATGTGTTTTTAAAAAATAAGTGCTTTTCCAACATTCCCGTCATTTAGGGGGGGGGAGAAGAGGGGGTCAATTGCCCCCCCTGACTTTGAGAAATCAATGTATTTACATACACTGCACGACATTGAAAATGCAACACCAAGAAGGAGTGGTCAGAAATTGATGAAATTTGGTAAGAAGACAGAGACAGCATGGAACAATAAGTGATATTTATTTCGAAATAAATAAGCAAAATTTAGAGCGAGGACGGCGTCGGCTCAGTAAGAAGTAGGACCACCGCGGACAGCGATGCACGAAGAAACACGTCTAGGCATGGAGTCAATAAGCCTGCGGATGGTGTCCTGAGGGATGGCACTCCATTCCCTTTCAACCATTTGCCACAGTTCCTCCTCTGAACGAGGCAGTGACAGGTTCTGCAAACGGCGTCCAATCACGTCCCACACATGTTCGATTGGTGACAAGTCAGGAGAGTATGGTGGCCAGGAAAGCATCTGTACACCTCGTAGAGCATGTTGGCTGATTCGAGCACTGTGAGGCCGGGCGTTATCCTGTTGAAAAATTGCATTTGGCAGACCCTGAAGGTAGGGGATTGCCACCGGCCGCAGTACATTATCTACATATCGTTGGGCCGTCATAGTGCCCCGAATACGAACTAGAGGTGATACGGAATTGTATGCAATAGCGCCCCCAAACCATTATGCCACGTTGTCGCACTGTGGGGCATTCCACAGTTACTGCCAGGATTCGATCTTTCTTCACGTCGACGCCACACACGTATGCGATGACTATCGCTGGACAAACAGGAGCGGGATTCATCTGAGAACACTACGGTTTGCCATTCTGCCATCCACGTCGCTCTGGTCCGGCACCATTCCAAACGTTGGAGTCTGTGCTGTGAGGTCAATGGCAGTCTTCTTAGCGGGCGCCGTGATTGCAGGCCACGTGCAACCAGTCGACGGGAAATGGTTCTGGTCGACACAGGAACATCCAGGGTACCTTGCACGTGCTGCAGAATCGACGTACAAGTGACTTGCGGGTCCGCCACAGCTTGTCGGTGAATCCGTCGATCCAAGCGGTCTGACGTCACTCTGGCTGCACCTGCACCCCTCAATGTGGCTACATTTCCTCTTTCCAACCATCTCCGACACAGCCGATGCACAGTGCTTGCATCCATGTGGGTATCAGCTGCAATTTGACGTATCGACCAACCTCCCCTACTCAGTCCGATCACCATACCCCTTGTGAAGTCGTCTATATGCTGGAAGTGTCTTCGTTGAGGACGGCGTGGCATTTCCTCCTATCACACGTATCCTTCGAGACAAAAACCAAATTTCTCCGATAATTAGTCTGGCAGAAAAACCAACATGAACATAGCCCACTTTTCAACTTCATTCTCTTATATCTTACTTCACGTGCGTCGGAGAGCTGCGCATTTCATATCATTTGCATAACTCAGTGACGTGCGCCTACGGTAAAATTTGCATGAATTTCTGACCACTCCTTCTTGGTGTTGCATTTTCAATGTCGAGCAGTGTATAAGTGGGCGTGTTTTTTTGTGTTTTCCGATGAAATTGCATTGTGTTTGGACTCTTTGCCCCCCCCCCCCGGAAAAACTTGAAATGACGGCCCTGTTTTCCAACCAAATGTGTGCTTTGTTTGGGGCACACGATTGTTGCAGCATGTATTGGAAAAAATGTGTCGTTTTCGAATCAAACTTCGTAAATTCAACTTCTTTTTGATCTTTGGAAAATGTATCCAACCTAGCTTTTATAAAAAAATTTCTCTCTTGTGCCACAAGTCACCACGACTGCCGAGAAGCCATGTCAATCTAATCAGAAATTAGGGGTGCGGCCCTTAAAAAGTATTTTTTACTTGTTCGTTGTTTTAAAAGAATAAAAGATTTTATTTCTTGCAAAAAGTATTGGAGTTTTTTTTTTTCAATTCTTAAATAGCTCAAAATAACGGAAACGTTTGATTTTTTTTCCTCCAATCATACAGTACATCTCATTTCCATTTTCAACCATACAACCTGCACAACTAATGGTATCTTCATGACACTTTGAAACCTAATTATTAAGACCTTTTTCTTTGCAAGTTCGAAGTTTCAATTCGACCTGATCACATGCAGCTGTTTAGTAGCAGTTAACGTCAATTAAGATCACTGTTATCATTTTACAAACAACGAAAAACGCGGAGTGATTTAATTGTGCTTTAAAGCTGTTGAAAGAGACACAGATATGTTCCAAATGTTAATAGCTACGGCGGATGTAGAAATGTTTCAAATGAGGTGCGACAAGTTTTATGAAACATCTTGTTTTTAACATGTTGACCTCATATGTTTTGGACTTCAGTTGCGAAACATACCCAGATGTGATCCCTAAGGCAGGAATTCAAGTGAAACGTGAACGATCGCAACTCACCAATGCAATCGCAAATTCCCAAATTTGGATCCGTTGCAATCGCTACGAGATGCGATTCTAATGTAATTCGACTTCCAGTAGCGATTACAATTTGCGATCGCCTCGAAGCGATTGCAATGATGTTTCACTTGAATTCCTGCCTAAGTCTCCTTCTGCTAGCCTCAACAATAGTCTGAAATTGCCTTTTTTGAGCTTCAATATCAAAAATGTATCAGTAGTGGGTCTCTCGAGGAGGAGCGATCGCCCCTATCGCCTTTCCCAACTTATGCCAAGTGCGTAGTGCGGAAGTCGGACGTCACACCTAGTTATTATAGTGCAGTTGAAAAAGTGAAGCAGTGCATAACTGGCATAAAACAACAACAAATTTACTCTCCCCTACAAATTATCCCCCACCCCGAAAATCTCGCCGATAATCGAGAGTGAACTGTACTCGTATTCAGTCTGGGTTAGGGTCCGAACTTCTTTTGACAGTCGAAAGGGCTGTTCACATTACGACCGTTCCGTCCGAACGAAGTGGGTTTTCGAACGTGACGGACGGATGTGAAAAATTTCGAGCATTCGCACCAGCTCTGTCCGAAAGTCACGTGACGATATTCCCCCACAAATAAAAAAGAGCGCACTTGGATAGAGCCAATGAAGTTCCTTGGCGAGAGCCAGCTGCCAAAAAATCGGACGGCTGTCGGAGCCGACGACATCCGGCATTCTAGAACGGTGACGGAAGCCGATGATTTGGCGTGCTGTCATGGCAACGGATTCCGAAAACCAGTTTCGCAGCGAAAAATTCGGTTCGGACGGCCGGAACGGTCGCAATGTGAATAGCGCTGAACATTTGCATCCCGTGGGGTCGTGCTAATCCCCGGTCCCGCAATCCGGGTCAGCTCTCCGGTGCTCCCAAGCGGATGAGGGGAAACGAGGCCACCTAACCCACCGGCGAAGGAGAGATCGAAAGTGCGGCTTCTCCCCCGCGCACAGGCGGTGGGGTAAAAATAAAATCCCCCGCCGCGGAAATTGGACGCGGCACTCGAGAGTCCTCCAAGTGAGGGTACCGGGTCATTGAAGTTTAAAACAACACCGACAGCTTCCGGATTTGACGAAACAGAAAGGCGCCCTTTTCCGCGGAATCGGGAGCGAAAAAAAAAAAAGATGTGTGCTACTTTTCTCTCCGTTTTCTTTTTCTTTCTTTGAAAAAAAATGTCTTAGAAGGTCAGTTTTGTTTTCGAATTTCACACAGCGATCATTCTTTTCCAATAACTTGGAAGTTCTGTGACTAGTTATGTATATGCAAGCTCCGAAAATGGAAATCAGTCGAGAAACGGACGTTTGTGGAAAAAAAAAAGTACTGAGAGGCTGAGCTCTAAGCAGGAAACAAATCAATTGTGACCTTTACTGCATTTTTATTTTAAACATGTTGGGTTTCATGAAAAGGAGCTCGTTAAAGTTGTATTTTGAAACCATAAATATGTTTCTAAATGGAAAATAAGATGCTCCACTTTCAAAAACACACAAATTCGGAGTCAAAATACGTAAAAAGCGAGAGAGAAAGAAAAAAGCAGGCAGAAGAAAATGAAATAAAAGAAAAGAATAGGGCACTTGCTCTCATTATAAGCTCCGTTACTGAAATTAATCACTTTTCTTTTCATTTTTATTTAAGATAGAGAAATTTCAAAAACCGAAGTTAATTTCAGGTGCCTTGTACGACGCCATGAAATACGATTTTACTAAGGGTCTCCTCGCTGAAAAGATAAAAGACAGTGTTTGGAGAAATACGACCTGTAGTCAAAATATTGATTAAAAGTAAAGGAATCTGGTTATTGAAATAGGGCTAACAGATTTTTCTTGATTGAAATCAAATTACATATTACGTCACTAAAACGGAACTGAAATAGAGTTCAATCACAATTCAGAACGTCGACAGAAGCAATTTGAGTTCCTGTATTTCCTAATTTGAAAGTACAGTGGGATAGGTATAAAGAGTATCACTTTCTCACCCCTCCACAATGTGAGTAGAAAGTAGAGTAAATGGTTTAGGTGAACGGCACTTCCAAACTCGTCTAAAATTGCAACAGCAGTATCGAAATGGAAAGCAAAAGGAACACAAAAGCAACATGAAATCGCCTTTAGAATGAAGGAAGGAACATTTCAGGTACTGACACTTCTCACTTTACTGCACGAGGATACAGTAAAAACTGTTTTAGAGAAATCTGCACAGACTGACATGCTTTTGTGGCTATAGGAAAATAAAAACACAGTAAAATTCTCTGGGGAAAATAAGAGGCAAAGTGAAAGGCGAGTACTTCCTCTAACTTTCAGAGAATCATAATTCTTCCGAAATAATACAAGGAACCTATTCGCAGCGGATCCTAAACTTTTTAACCCGAGGATCCCTTAGTGCTTCGCTTTTACTTCAAGAAACCCCATAATTGTTTACAACTAGAAGCAAAATACTAACTATCTAGGAGTCAAACAGGGACGCCCCAATAGAAGGCCATCGGAAATCCCTATTGCCGCCCAAAAATTTCCTGACTCGTAAATTTTTCTGACGATTCGACAAATCTAGAGAAAGCATTGCATAATTGCAATTAAAAAAAATGTATAAGAATGCTATTTTCATGTTTTGTTCTCGGTAAAACTAGCAGTGCCAGTCAACAAATGCGAAATTTGTTTTTCTTTCCAAAAATTGAAGTTCGGGATGCCCTGGCGTCAAATGATAGAAATAAGAAATGATCGCCATTCGACTACTTTCTTCTAAATAGAGGAAACTATGAGAAAATGTTGTGGTCGTGAGCAGCTCTCACAATTGCGACGTTTGCGGCATGTAAATGTGCTACTGATGATGACTACTACTTTTATCTGGCTCAGCATTTTGAATCTTTGATATTATTTCTCTTATTTTTCCAAAATGTTTTTTAAAAATAATAAGTTCAAGTAAAAAATAACTTGTGGTGTAACCCTTATCCTTCGTTCCTAGGGTTCCTCCTATCCCTAGGGTTCAGCGGAACACACTTTGGGAACCGCTGCGCAAGAGTCAATACTTGTTGGAATTATTCCTGTGCCACAGTATCAAATATTTTAGAACTCTTCCAATCCTGTCGTGCATTCGATTTTACCTCAACTTCGTAGTGACGAAGTTCATACACAACGAATGTGCAGCGAAAGCCAGTGCTTTTAAAACAGGAAAAAGAACGCATCGAAGTAAGAATGATAACAATTCAAATAAGAAAGAGAAAAGGAGGAAGAACTCGTCCTTTCGCTTCCCCAGTTGGAGAGTGAAATTGATTTTCAGACACCTACTCATTTAAAACTAAGCCACTTGAGGAGATGCACTGACGTAAAGAGCTCATTTTATTCCTGGTCAGAGAGGTCCATGAAGAAAAATGATCGTCTATTTAAAACGATGAACAATCAAGATACTGCACGTCTCATTTTTTGAGACTGAACAGAACTGTCATTCAGGAGAAAAAAATGTACCACATAATCCATGTCAATGCCAACACCTCTTCAAGCAAGAACTTGCTTTTTTATACAACTCCCCTTGTGCTGCCAAACGGTAGAGAGCATATATTGGAGATTATTCTTGCTTGATCGAAATAGTGTATTTTAGAGAAGAAAAACAGCTATTACGAGAAAAACAGCTATTACGTAGGAAATACACCACTAGCTTGGCCATATCATCCTCATTCGGAATGATCAGTCTGGCTTTATACAGTAACCGAGCTGGAGGCAGAAATTCTCAGAAGTTTCTTTCAGAAGCTGAGTGCCAAACAAACCAGTAGCTTATGTAAAAATTTGCATTCTTAGCTTCTTTAAGAATTTCTGCCTCCAGCTCGATTGCTGTCTAAGCCTGACTGATCATTCCGAATGAGGATGAAACTGCAGTATCTGGAGGACACGGTCGAGCTGGCGGTGTATCTCATGTCGTTCAGCCTTTCCCTGCTTTAGGAGCGCTAGTTTATTGCTTAAAGCTATTGCGTTTGTTCGAAATTACAGAGAGGAGTCTCTAAATATTTGCTCACGCATTGTTGTCGTAGAAAAGAAATGAATTTTGCTGTAAGAACCTCTAAAAATTAAAAGTGAAAGGCTGATTCAGCCAAGGCCTGACAGCTAGCGTGCGTCCCTGCTGAGTGGATAATGTGCATCATTATCCGCCGCACGTTGCTTCTTCGCTCGGCGGTCAAGTCTTGTGTGAGTCAACCTCTGCATTTATCGACGTGCATTGAAAGGTTTCTGTTTAAAATTCAATGCTCTTTTGCGATGGGAATTTTTTTATTAAAAATAGAAATTCACCTAATAGCCAATGTTTATTACTGTTAACTGGGGTAACTTTGGACTTTGCCAAGGGCGGATCAAGAAATGTTTCAAGGGAGGGGCGATTGATTTTATTATACATCCTTTACTACACATCTTGGTTTGCAAAAATGCTGATCTCATATGTTTTGGACTTCAATTGCGAAACGGATCCAGAGGAGAGCCCCAAACCTTCCATACGCTAACGCCAAAGAGAGTCTAAAAATGCCTTTGCTGAACTTCAATCCTGAAAATTTACCAGCGGTGAGTCCCTCATGGGAGGGGCGATCGCCCTTATTTCCCTTCCCTTGTACCCGTCCCTGGACTTGACGAATCACTTTCATACAAAAAAGAAAAAATATTTTTTATGCAGGGGTCTCTACCGGTTGAATCAAAAAAATCTTGGGCAAAACTTTAAGGGGTGATAGGAAACATCTAAGCAAGCCAGAATATGCAACAACATGCTTATATGATCGTAAGCGCAATGCTGACGCGTACACAACGTCAGAAACTGACGGGTGGGAAACAAGTCAAACGTTTATTACCCAACGCGATTTCATGAAACGTTTCAGTTTTTAACACTTGGGAGACCACCGGTACGTATATCTACCTCTGGCACTGACTCTATGGAATAGATCTAACTAAAAGTAACTTAGCTTTTCATTGCACATTCAAGTGGTTTTCCAATACGACTACTGTTAACCCATTAACCGCCGAAACTCGAAATCATTTTTTGTTTTTGATAAAAATCATAAAAGTTGTTATTTTCAGCCCATACAATACTATTATGCTGCAAAAAGAGCAAAATTTAACTTACATTTA
>JAXGGA010017131.1:0-25075 GCA_038373865.1 Uloborus plumipes | reverse complement strand
TTTGAGACGGTCCTGTATCTTAATGTTTGGTATTTTTTTCTCATGCATTTTTAGTATTTTTAAAAAGTACCTAGTAGGGGAGTGCGGGGCTAAGGGAAATAGTTATGAAACTTACTGTACAGTTCAAAATGAATAAATTGGATTTTTTAAAAAAACTACATTACACGACAAAGAACAATGCCTTTTTCTCACAAAACTTGCATTGAAATATCATTTTGTGTTTCTGGCAGTAAATTTGTACCTTTAAAAACATAAGTGGAAATGTTTACTTATTTTTTTATAAGATAAAAGGAAATTTACAATATTTTTCAAATTAAGTGCTTTCTATTAAATTATCAAAGTAGTTTTGATCAAATGAATGAGTGAATAAAAGAATTAATGAGTATATGAATGTTTTATGAAAATATAAAGGAATTAATAAATAAATTAATTGACTAAAATATGAGAAAATATAAATGAGTGTATTAACTAGTGAATGAATTAGACAATCGGTTAGATCAGTGGTTCTCAACGGAGGCGATACCGCCCCCCCCCCCTCGGTGGGCGGTGGGAAGATGTTGAGGGGCGGTGAACATATTTTGGGCGGCAGGGGAGCGGTGGATATATTCTGGGCGGTAAGGGGCAGTGGTTATATTTTGAAATGTGTTTGAAAAGAACATGTTTCGGGCATGGGAGGCAGGAAATCTGCTTTTCTGTCGTCAAAGGATAGCTTTAACATTTATTTTCTTGGGTTATCTCCCAAACCTTGATCTTTCTCCTAATGTCATGAAGGACAGCCTAAAATTTGCCAATAGCACTTGAATTTAAAAAATTGTTTTTGAGGTGCGTGCTCCCTTCCATAGCGTAACTACCTAAAATAGCCAAAAAATGTTTTGTTGAAGTCCATTTGAAAATTTTTCGATGAAGGGAGCGAATCTCGAACCACTCGCCGCTTCAATCGTTGACCAAACAGAGCCTAAAATTGCGTTTTTACGCGTTCAGTTTCTAAGAGCCACCTGACTTTACAGACTCTTTGTGTCGTTAAAGCATCACCCTAGCAACACCAAAGATAACTAACAATCGCATTCTTCAGAGTTTAAGTTTGCGTTTTTAATACTTCAATTTCAGAGAACGCTGGAAATATCTCTGACTCCGTAACATTCTTAAACTTAGCCTTAAAATCACTTCAATTTTGAAAAATCATTAAGATCATCTCTTTCTCCCGAGTTAACGTTACCAAAAATTGCCTACAATTTCGTCAGTTTTAAATGTTTCACCTGGGGCGGAATCTGAACCCAAGTCTCAACACCACGAGACCTAAGATTAAAGAAACTGAATTTTTAAGACTTCGTTTTCCAAACTAATTTCTTGGGATACCCTCAATATCTCATCGCCATCTTTACTCTGATGTAGCCAAAGGTATACTTATAACTCTTGTTATCTTATATAACCTTCACAGTAATAAATTACTCAAAAAGAAGTTTTTCGAAATTTACTTAACCCTACACTGCATGGTGTTGCCAATTGGATACATGGACAATTTTACCTCCTTATGACTAGCAGAATGTAGTCATAAGGCAACTCAATGCATAAAAAGCAAGTATTGGGTATATTTAAAGCAATTATCACCATTTATCCTCCATACATGGCAGCACTTGTCTATTACATGCTCTCAAATAAATCCATATGGATAATTTTTAAAATCACTTAAACTACCAAGTTTTGAAATTATTTTTTGCAATGAAATATTTTTCTTTGTCTTTTAAAAAAATAACATGAATAAAATAAACATTTATCTTTCGTTTAAGATGCGTTCTACATCAAAATAAATATATTTGGAAAACATCTAGAACATAATACATGTCTGTAGCCATTTGGCAACATTATGCAATAAGCAGCCAGAGAACACTTCGATTCATCTCTGTAGTTCATGAAGTATGTGCTTTGTTTATGTTTCGCGCTAGCTTCTTTCTCTTTTTGGAAGGTATAAAATAATCATACGGACCCAAAAGTGGTACTTTCGGCTATTCTACCGTTTATTAGACCTCGCAATTATCAATGCTTAGTTGATGTTCAACAGAGTGAACAAACAAATAATCAATAGAGAAAAGCTTTTAAAATGTGTTCATTTTCGAGTTCAGTTGGCACAAACGTTGTGCTTACACGGAAAAGTAAAAGCATTAATAGTTTTAAAAAAAAACTAAAAAACACACGCTTTTATACATAGGAATGCACTGTGATCATCATTGGTTTCCCTCTGATTTTCAAGACTACTGAATATCCATACTTAAGTTTACATGCAATTATAATACATCAACATGTAATAGAATTTAGTCCTTAGTATTAAAAATAATATTAAATGTATTACTTTTATATTTGCAAAGAACGTGAATTTTATCTTTTATTCAGAGTTACATACATACATACACACATACAAACAAACCCATATGTGAAACTAATAAAAGCGTATTAAAAAGAGAGAGACCATTACCTACAGAGGAATTAGTTACAAACCAAAAAAAAAGAAAGGGCTTCCAAAAGATATCAAATTTGAGAGAAATGATCATCGGAAAAAACGCAGTACAAATAAATAACGATGTAAAATGTCAAAATGTAAAGGATTACAAGAGTACAGTGCACCAAGTGTTCAATTCCTCTATATTTTTTTTACAAAAAAAGAAAAAAAAAACTGTTTTAAGACTATCGTTTAAAATCATTTTTATCTGTTGAACGCATGGTGTAGCCATTTGGCAACAAAACTATTTTTAATTAGAAAGTGGTAAAAATTTAGAGTTAAATTTTTTTTAACATTTTTCCATGTTTTCTTATTACATTGACAAACGCATATATTTTTTTCTAAGAAAAATAAAAATTCATGCAGTGTAGGGTTAACTTGTAATTTGTAAATTCACCTTATTTCGTTTCTTTTTTTTAATTAAAACTTGATTTATAATATCTTTAAGGGTGACAGGTATGGGTCATAGTTTCAAGCAGGGGTCGGAAGTAGCGCGCTACAAAGCGAAACTACTGTAGTAGCTACATTTTTTAGTAGTTTGTAGTGTAGCGCACTACTTAAAAAAAAAAAAGTAGAGTAGTGAGTAGCGCGATACAAAAAAATAGTAGTTTGTAGCGATTTCTGGAAACTACTTTTAAATTAAAGAAATAAATAAATGAATGAATGAAAAAAAAAATTTTTAAGAGAACGAAGGAAAAAAACAAGGTTTTTGACTGGTGCAAATCTTGCGCGAGTACAGCAGCTGATGAATGAGAAATAAGAACCGAAATGAACCATAAAAATATGAGCTGATACATCCTTTTGACGAAATACATTCTATCTGTTTGATGTCATGGGTTTATTTGGGCATCATAAGTTTTATATTCCTTCAAACAATTTTCATGTTCCTAAATATTCCCTGGCAAGAAATTAAAACGAAATTGAAGGTTGAATTATTACAATCTTTCAACTTTTGAATCTTGTTTTGTGGCGAATATTCGTAAAAATTGTAAAAAAAATCTAAAATTGCAAATTTTAGCCAAAAAAAAAAAAAAAAAAAAAAAAAGGAACAAAAAGGCAAAGTAATAAATAAATTCAAAGACAATTCCTGGAATTCTATTCCATATTCAAATGAGTTAATTAATTAGTATAAACCACTTATCGAATTTTTTCGGTCAATCCTTAAACGGTGAATGCTTTTTAGTTATTTATTTTTTAAAAAGTAGCGAAGTAGCGACTACAATCCAAAAGTAGTTTGTAGTCGCTACATTAAAAAAAAAGTAGTTGTAGTTGTAGATAACTACATTTATAACAAAGTAGTTGTAGTTGTAGTTCGCTACAAAATAAATGTAGTTTTTCCAACCACTGGTTTCAAGTATTTGTCGCTCCTGGGAAAATTAGAAGGTCCGTCTTTGTTATTTTCCTACCACAGTAAAATCCTATATCCGTATGTAATAAATAGGGGGTGTGTATTGTATAGTTGCAAGTAAATAATAACTACACTGTACACAATGTTTGGAATCGGACTGGTCAAGGAACTATTTGAACGTAGGGTATTTTTCGAAATATATTTGTTGTCAAATAAATGTTGAAAGACGGTGCATTTTCAAGCAATTTAAAGTAATTAAAACAATCCCATAATGCATGTAATTATCTCATATAATATGTTTTTATCTGAAACACTTTTTAAAATAAAGGGTTGGTTCGAGTTAGTGGGCTAGTGGGGTAAGTGCCCCCCCCCCCTTAAAACTGAAATACGCATATATTTTTTGCTTGTGTGCCAATGTGAATAGAGCAATAAACCAACTATTTCTATCAGAGATAAACACGGCTTTACGAGATAACTGGAATACGTTTCATCGAGAGAAATGAAATGTTTGAGTTTCCTTTTTCATTCCATGTCATCATGCCACAGTGTCAAAGCAAAAATTAATTATTTATAAGAAATATTTTTTTCAAATAATGCTATTTATTGTTTTAAAAATATATTAGCTTAATATTTTCGAAAATTTTTAGCATATTTATTCTTTATAATGAATTGATTAGTCCATGTCATTAATAATTAAGTTTAGTTTTTCAATCATGACGTATTTTAATAATTAATTATGTTTCTTGAAATTAATTAAATAATTAATTGTTTCTTGAAATTAATTAAATAATTAATTGTGTTTCTTGAAATTAATTAAATAATTAATTATGTTTCTTGAAAAAAATTTAATAATTAATTAATAATGAATATAATTTTTAATTAATGTAATTGGAGAGGCGCCGGTTTTCTTTGGATGCCCGCGCCGAATTTCATTCCCAGTCCGACCCTGAGTCTGCCCATTATATATGCTCATAAAATATTTTTAACGCGAAAAATTTAAATTCACTAGGGGGAAATGGGGCGTGTTGGTCCGATTTTCTGGTCTTATTTTTTTATTTCAACAAAAAATTAAATAATCAGTGTGAGTTTTTACTATGAATTTCATTGAATACTTCTCGTCATTCCAGATTTTTTTTGACGATGTTCAATTTATTAACTTCTTTTACATTAATCTTTAAACAGAACTCTGTAAAGTGGACCAACAGCCTGGGGTACGTTGGAGAGCATTATGAAAACAACTTCTATAACAGTTTTAAAAATAAATTTTATCCAACATTGTAACTGGCTTATGTTCTTTTTTTGGGAAGCATGAAAAGGCCTTAGTTTTAAAGATAAGAAAACATACACTAGTTGACCCGCGAGAAGCTTTCTCACTTGACAGCAAATTCGTTTTTTTGACGGTAATATTTCAAAAAACAGACGCTAAGTGAATTCGTTACTTTTTGTCGATTTGACAGAAAATGAATAGATGCCTTACTTTTAATTTCAGAAGTGTTAAAGAAAAAAAAAGCTCCTTGAAGAAATATTATTCGTCTAAAATAAACATCTTCTTTTCCGGTTCTAATGCAACAATAAAAGTGGTTTGAAAATCCTACATTGAGTTAAAATTATGCATTTTTGGAAATTCAAATCAAAATTAGCCACTGGAAAAAAATAAATTGAAAATGACTAAACCTAGAGCCGCTATATAGACAGGCCGACGCATCAAGCTTAAGTTTCACCACTTTAGATCCAACTCATTTACTTTTACTTTCATTTTTCATTGTTGCGGAGCTAGGGTTACCAAAGCAAAGTTTAGGGACATTGCCAAGCTTTGTTAAATTCACGTGAAAAGTTACCAAAAAACGATAACTCGCCAGAAAAGACAACCCTCAAACACGCGCTGGATCCAAAGTGGTCAAACTCAATCTAGATGCGTCGGCTCGTCCATATAGGGGCCTTAACTAAACCCATAGCATCATTGAACCTGCGATCTCCGCGTTCCTAGCACTACGCTCTATCAAACCACGCTACTGCACCTTTTGATTTTTGTAAACAATTAATTTAAGGCAGGAATTCAAGTGAAACAGGCTATCGCAAATTACAATCGCTACTGGAAATGAATTACATTAGAACGTTTTTCGATAAAAACATCTTGACGTCAGCGTGACGTTTGCCTATGAAAAACGAGCTAGATAAAACGTCACAGCCTACTTGGCGAATAAGAGGAGATCACTGACTGCTTGTGAGCTCTTATTGGCTCCACCCGTAGTGACGTCAGTGCCAAGTTAAGTTGATGATAATGTAATTCATTTCCAGTAGCGATTGCAATTCGAAGCGATTGCAATGGTGTTTCACTTGAATCCCTGCCTAAGTAATATTTACATCAACATGTAATATTGTTTAGCCTTTAGTATTGATAATAGCATTAAATTTCATCAACATGTAACAATATAGTTTAGCCTTTAGTATTAACAATAGTATTAAATTTATTTATTACTTTTAAATTTGAAAAGAACGTAAATTTTATCTTTTATTCAGAGTTACATACTGAGAAACAGACCCACCATGTAAAAAAAAAAACCGCATTAAAAATGGGTTTTTTTACGAAAAAAAACAACATTTTTAGAGAGTGGGTCGATTTTTCGTCAACAGCTGGCACGATAAGATTTAAAATGGGGGACAAATTATGGAATTTGATAACGAAATGAGAAAGTTTTGGGGTGATAAAGAAAGCAGGCCAGAAAAATAATATATAAGACATGTTGATCTTCGCGAACCTTTCGCGCAAGAAAGCAATAATTAAAAAACTCGATTTATTTGAACGGCAATCTTTCAAAAAACCAACACGTAGTGAATTGCTATTTTTCGCTGATTAAAAAATAAAAGAAGGAAGGAAATCATCACCCCACGCGGTTTTAACGACGCGGTCGGTTAACTGGGTGTGATGGACAACGTGAAATCAAACTTAAATGAGTTATTTATTTTATCTGTGTGTGATGATTTTCCAATTGATTTCGTTTCTACTTTTGAAAAAATATAAACAAAAGTATTAGACCGGGCGCTGGAGGGGGTTGAGTATGCAAAATATGAGGACCGCATTTTGACGATGGATTTTAGTTGAGGAAAGCTCATAGATTAACAATATGGATGTTGCCAGGCTGAATTCTGGTGCAGTTTTTTTCAATCCCCCTCCTAACGGTCATAAGGAAAATCGATGGAGTGCATACTAAAAAGTCAAATTTATTGATGACTTTGGTCATAATTTCAGTTATTTCGAATAGTGGAAGTGATGGTGGGTTGTTTTTAATTAAATTTTCCGGGTATATGTTGTGAAAAATCGATAATTTTCGGAAAAATTCGTTATTTTTGTCAAACAATTACGCTCAATGCCTTCCAAGGTCACTTTTTCTTAAAATTGTTATTGACGAAAATTTAGAGCTTTAAATTTCCTTCAATTTGATATGCTACTTTGCAACATTTCATTAAACCAATCAAAAGTTATAGAGTTTCAAACACGAACCTTCGTGCTAAAAATGGAGCACTTGCCATTCACAAAAATCAAACTGACGCAAAAGGATCGCGCGCTTCCTCTTTCCTCAATGAATTCGACAATCCTGATTAGCAATGAAGAAGTTGCTATGGATTACTGCAAGACAAATGATGTCACGCTTCAAAGGGGACCCCCTCCCCTTAATTCTGGGGTTCCGTTCGTGAAATTGTGACTTTGTGGCAAGGGCGAGGGAAAGAATAAAGAGAAGTTTGACGTCTAGCATTTTTTAATAACAATATGTTCATAAAAAGCAGCTTAAGAAAAGCACTTATCGGACAAAGATTGTTTGAATTGTTCGATAATGTTTGAAAAAAAACTTGTTATTTTCAAATAGGGCCTCAAGGGATCTGTAATATGCCGCAATTATGCGACATGGACCCTGATGGTTTTTTGCGCCTCGAAAATCCAATGGCTGAACACTTGAACTGCGGATTCAAACCTACTACCAAATGCATACGAAGCCATATACCAACCACCACGACACCTAGCTGACAAGCAATCAAAAACTATGAATTTATAACATGTGCATTCAATTCTATTGCTCTTATTGAAATGAGCATGGTGACATTATAATCGTGATAATTAACATTTTAATGATAGGAATAATGTAAATGATACTAACGGACAGCATCTTTTTGTAATTATAGTTTTTATTACATTACTACTAATCACATTTTGAAAATATTTACATGGAATGTGGACTGACAGTAATTAAAAAATCCAAATCTAATCTTTTAAAGTGGCATCTTGGTTTTCTTCTGAGGCGGAAGGACTAAGTCCTGTCCACCAGCAGTGGAAAAATTGTCCTAAGAAATTGGTAGTGCATCGATGTCATCGTCGTGACCTGCGTCATGGATTAATGTTTCGACACCGTTGTTGCAACTGCCCTTGCAATGCAGACATGTCACAGAGCAGTTTAGCAATGGTTTTCTACAAGCGCACCTTCCGGTGTTATATCCCTTTAGGTATCGGTCAAAATTGGATGGTGTTATGCAAAAAGGAGTTAACCCGCAAAACATAAAAAAATGAGTTATCCAACTGTGATGGTAAAATATGTTGCTTTCTACATTAAGCAAAAATATTTAAGCCCTATCAGCATTTCATGGTAACATATCATTGGTATATTGATATAGAGCTCCATGCTTTTTGCCAGAGTTTGTTGACTTTATAGCCCATTATATCAAAATCAGGTTTTTGTGGGTTAACTCCTTTTTGCATAACACCGTCCAATTATCTTCAAGATTTCATCGGGAGTAGCATCCAATTCCGGGAGTTTTGCAACGATGAGTTGATAACAGTGGCGTACCTATGGGGGGTGTTTTGGGGACAAACCCCCTTCCCCCCGAAACGTTGGTCCAAAAATGCAAAAATGAAATGAAGAAATATAAAACTCCTAAAATGAAGAAGTACGATTCTCCAGCGAATATCATTGTGTCACAGACTTCATTGCCATCCCCCTCCCCTTCCCAGAACCATTAAGGATTTCTTTTTTAGGAAATAAATGTCAAAAATTTCCAGAGGTAGGCCTCTAAACCTCCCATTAGGATCGAAATTCGTCTGAAATTGTGTTTTTGGAGCTGAAATTTCGAAAAAATCGCTGGGAAGAATTTCTGTATCCTATCATTTTCTTTCACATTATTAAAAATGGCCGGCAATCGTGTTTTACTGACTGAGGAAGAGATCGAACATCACCAAGATAGTCTAGAATGGAGTTTTTAGAGGTACAATTTATGAAAATTTCCGGGGGCGAACCCCCGGACCCCCCTTCATTTTTCTACAGTAATATTTCTTTACTCTTTAAAAAACTGTCTGGTTTTTCGAACTTCGGAAGTACGCATTTTCAAGTGCGTATTATATATATATATATATATATATATATATATATATGCACACATACATACATGCAGAGTGTGGGTAAAAAGGGGTTGTCTCCCCCCCCACCCACACACACCGCCTGTTTTTTAAAACTCGTGACGACTTAGAATATAACCCCCCCTGAAACCAACGAGTAGTTACGCCACTGGTTGATAATTCTTCCTTTCCCAATTCACAATACGAAGCTCCACATTAAGTTTCTCCCCAAGCAATAGGTGTACTCGGGGGTACGGGGGAGTTAAGAGATCAGTTTTCATGTAAGCAGCTACTTTAATAAATGATTTGTAGCGGAACTCGTTGAGACAATTTTCTGTAAGAGATACATATGCTCCCAATAGTCTCAATGGACTCATGGAAAGAAAAACTGTTTATATATGCCTCAGATACATGTTGCATGATTTGAGACATCTGGTACATTTGGACAAACCTCCTTTCTCTTGAGATGCGCTGCGTATCTTAAATTCTGCAGGAATATTAAATAGAGTACGTATTCCCTCCTCCATATTTTACCAGAAAAATGTTGAAATCAGTCGATGATTTGGCTATCAAGAGAACAACCAGATCTGCGTCCTCTCAAATAATTTTTACTATTTGGTGATAGCTGTTTTCGCAATATCAACGTTAGCATCCTCTAAAGCTCTTAGCTTTTTGATCTCGTTTTTCAGCAGCTTCATCATTAGCGGATTTGTCAGCTGATTCTTATGATGGAAGTTGGACACAAAACCCTCTTGTTCAACTATCGTTCCAATTTCCTTAGTGACATTGATGCCCACACATCCCCTGAAGTGATATCGTCAATTCTATTTTGCTGCTCCTGTGCTCTCTGATGTGTCGATGTACCCGTCAAAAACAACTGTGAAACAGATTCCATTAAAATGGGTTGTTAGAAATTTAACGCAACCATTCCCAATGGTTTATACAGTTGTCTCTTTTTGCCAAACTTATTTTTATTCTTTCCCTCGCCCTTGCCACAAAGTCACAATTTCACGAACGGAACCCCCAGAATTAAGGGGAGGGGGTCCCCTTTGAAGCGTGACATCATTTGTCTTGCAGTAATCCATAGCAACTTATTCATTGTTAATCAGGATTGTCGAATTCATTGAGGAAAGAGGAAGCGCGATCCTTTTGCCTCAGTTTGAATTTTGTGAATGGCAAGTGCTCCATTTTTAGCACGAAGGTTCGTGTTTGAAACTCTATAACTTTTGATTGGTTTAATGAAATGTAGCAAAGTAGCATATCAAATTGAAGGAAATTTAAAGCTCTACATTTTTATCAATAACAATTTTAAGGAAAAGGGACCTTAGAAGGCACTGAGCGTAATTGTTTGACAAAAATAACAAATTTTTCCTGAAAATTATCGATTTTTTACAACATATACCCGGAAAATTTAATTAAAAACAACCCACCATCACTTCCACTATTCGAAATAACTGAAATTATGACCAAAGTCATCAATAAATTGACTTTTTAGTATGCACTCTATCGATTTTCCTTTTGACCGTTAGGAGGGTGATTGAAAAAAACTGCACCAGAATTCAGCCTGGCAACATCCATATTGTTAATCTATGAGCTTTCCTCAATTAAAATCCATCGTCAAAATGCGGTCCTCATATTTTGCATACTCAACCCCCTCCAGCGCCTGGTCTATATTACATATTCAGGGGTGAATACTCATAAAAGAAACATTTCTTAATTATTTGAATTGAGAAAAGTCACAAAAAACCACGTGAAACAAAGACTGTATCAAACGCAAAATTAGCTATCGAAGGGGAGTTGGGATGAAGCACTAAATAATGATTTCAATGGAAGAAAGCCTTCGAAAATTAGCTATTTGTTGTGGAAATTTCAAGTAAAACTGGAATAAAATAAAAACAACCTGTCAGATTATTTTCAAACTCTGCCGTGCTAAGTGCAATAGTGGTATTTGCAGTCGAACTCAAACTGAGATAAAACGTGGTGGCACAAAACTTAAGCTTTGCGACACCATGTATTTGATTCAGATGAAACTTCAGAATTTTCTAAAAATATTTCCCGTTCTCGAATGACCATATAATTTGGTATTTAGGTAAAATACGTCACAAAGAGCCACCTGGTGGCGATAGCTCAATTTTGTTAAAAAGTGTAGATACGACTTTTGTGCTTGCGGAACTGGTCTCTTGATATATCCAATGCTGACACAAAGAAACTGAATTTTTTAGCGAAATCTGACGGTAGTTTTTGAGTCTATAAAACACATTCATTACATTCATTTTCATATATAAAGATTCGGGAACCAACCAAAATAATTGCCCCCCCCCCTCCTCCCCCATGCAAAGTGCGTGAGCTAATGAATGAGAAGACGTGGAGAGAGTGAAGTCTTCAATTCTTGAAACACAGATCTCAAGTCACGCGACACATTTTAAAGTAAAGTATTAACCCCTTTCCTTGTCGCGTCGGTGGTTAAGAGAACGGTTTAACTTTCGGTTTTTTAAAGCACTTGCAATGCGTCTTCCTTGTAAATGATTCAACTAAAGATTAAAATAAAATAATAATATTGTTTTCATTGCCTGTTGCTTCATTTAGAAGGAACACGCATTTTGCAATTAACAGCTATATATTGGATAATAGATGATTCAAGAGTGCTATACAGGCTTCGAAAAATTATTGTTAAAATAAAGTTGAGAAACAGAAATATTTCCTCACCATAAATTTCAAATGAATAACTAAAATGGGCAACAAATTAACAAACAGAGTATAAAGACTATGAAATTTCGTTCATCTTTATTAGGAAAGATAAAGGTTTTTTTTTGGGTGAACATTTTAAAGGGTTCTTGATATAACAGTCGAATTATCTTCTTTTCTCTTTATGTAGTTGTCTAGTTTCATCTGCATTTCTCCCACCGAGGAAAGTTCAAGGTTCTTCGGGTTCAAGATATGATATTGTTGACTTGGGAAAGCTCTCTCCTTCGACCTTTCCGGCCTGGGTGGCCCTGTGGCGGCTTAGCCCCCGCCGGCATAGCTCGTAGAGTTTTTGGTTCTCACATTTAGTTAAACCTACCGTAAAAAATGTTTTGTTTATTTTTCTTTTTCATTTTTTTTTGGCAGCAAAAATAATTGCAAATAAAATTATTTTTAAAAAAGCCTAAGATCCTTTTTTTCAAAGATTTCTTTTTTGTTTTTATTGGGATAGCAGAACTTTCAGACGCTTCAGAATGAATCGACGGTTGCTCAGTGGACGAAGATTGTTTGCTTTCACTGGGGCTGGTAATGCTCTTAAAGTACACATCTACGTAATCAATGGTGAACTGTATGTTATTCCTACCAATAGCTTGTTTGCATACTGTGGTGAGCTCTTCCATCGTATTACATTCGATGCAACATGCCCTACCGTTTACATTGTGTGATCCAGTCGTGCTGCATGCTGCATGAGTGGGAGTCCCCGTGATGTAAAAGTTTTCTTTCGATTTTATGACTGCAAAGGACATGGAGCCGGCTATCAGGATTCCAGAGGTGTGGCTTTCAAACAGTGAAGTTAGGGCACTCTGTAGGGTTAACCCAATGATATTATCATTGTTTTTGTCCAGTAGGCTTCCGAAAAAAAAGGATCTATAAAATAGTTTATTTCGAAATTGTTGCCAAACATAGAAAAATCTGATTTTATGGCGTCAAAATTGTCAACGAGCAGGAATCCAGTGTTGCTGATTGGCGCTAAATTCGAATTATTTTCAGTCAGGTCGAGGATATTTTCGCACATTTTGTTTCCTTCGATTAAGATTTTATCTAGAGTTTGTTTTCCATCGTTGTGGACTGAGAATATGACTTTTGATGATGCTGGCGAGGGACATGGCGCAGCATTGTCTTCCAGCTGTTCTGGAGGTGAACATTTGCTTGTTGTCCTGATGAAAGAAAGCGTGCAGTATGCTGGATGTGTCTTCAATTGGTGTATTTTCTTGGTCAGTCGTGATTGTGGGCGGTGGTTCCAATTCACAGGCCGGATTGTCTGTTTCGCAGTTGTATTTTATTGCATGTGGTCGAATGTAGTCTATGCGTATGAAATCTTTCATAACAAGAATGACTCCGGATAGAATTTTAGTGCGAGATATGAAACTGGGCAAGTGGAGTTCGAAGACATATAGATTGAAAAGGAGGAATGGCCGGCTATTTTCATATTGCCCGAGTATTAAAATTTTGAGCGTGACCTTGAGTGGTGGAACGATTTAACTTGAAGAATCGACTTGAAGGATGGGAAGAAATTGTGACCCTTTCTTTTGCCTTGTCTTATGGAAACAGAAATATGTGGCAGCACGGACTATAAATACGGTAAAGAGCGTCTGGGAAGGGTAATCCATCTGAAAATAGTGAAATGACGTTTGAGCTGTATTATTACAGTAAGCTTCTGATAATCCGCGGTGCTAGGTGGCACGGTAACCACGGACAAGCCAGCACGGCGGATAATCTGAACAATAAACTGTAAAAAATGAATGTTGTTTTTGCAGTGTAATACAGCTAATTTTAAAGTAATAAACTGCAAAATTTGCTAATTTTACAGTTATAAACTAAAATTGCATTTTACAGTTTTGAACTGGAACCTCTGCTGCCAGTATCATACTGTTGTTTTTACAGTAATATACAGCCAAATTTTACGGCAATAAACTAAAATTGCTAGTTTTACAGTTTATTACTGTGCATTTTACGGTTTTAAATTGGAACCTCGGTTGCCAGTATTATACTGTTTAAACAACAGTTCATTTTTTGCAGTGTAGCTAATAAACTAAAAAACACTGACACATATACTTATTGGGTTGTTCCATAATTATTGGCCACAAATGATATAGGGCACTTCTGCAGATCATTTCTACCGGTGCAGCAGGGATGAACTCACTAATACCGTGTAGCCCCCGGGGGGGTCCAGAAAAATACCAGAGAGGGTGTTAAAAAAATGGGGGGGGGGGGATGCAGCACCTTCAAAGGTTTTTTTGCTACAATTTGGCTATAATATTGGAAGTTAACATTGCTAAAAATGTGGAATATGGCCTCAAAAATTAACCTGACTAGTTTATTTTCATCCATTCTTATGAAATAACATGAAAAAAGTCCGATTGTTGTAATTTTCAGCTTTTATTTTGATAAAATTAATCAATCTACTGAAAAAAAAAATAATTATTTTTTAACCGTGCAAAGTGAGGGGGCAGAACTCCTTTACTTTTGGAAGTGAGGGGGCACTCTCCCCTTGCCGACCCTGTACGAGCCGCCTATGCATGGAGCAACGGGAGGTGTAATTCGTGATTCCGAGCGAAGTCCATCATTGCCATTTGTTGGCTGCAACAATGGCCAAACTTCAAGAAAGCACGGGATGTTGGCGCGAAAAGTCAGCGGGCAGTCTGTAGGTTTCTTGCCAAGTTTCGTAGCGGCGATTTGGCGACTGAACAAGAACCTGGATCCGGTCATCTCATCGGGGCCCGACTAGCTATAAGTGAGGCCCAAGGCCGACAATACTTTGGAGACCCCCTTCTACGTTCTGCCTTTTTAAGTCAACAAAGAAATCGGTATAAATTTTTTACCCCCCAAAAATTACGCGCCAAATCTGACACACCTTTACGGGCTTTTTAGGGTTGCTGTTCCTTATTTTGGTGTTGCCAATTTAGGTTTTTTCAGCTTTTAGGTTTTTGCTGTTGCCAAATTTAGTATTTTCTTGTATTTTGTACTATTTTTTGAGTTTTTTTTTTTTTTTAAAGTTTTGTGGCAACAACAAAAACAGGTATTTTGCTTGGCGAGAAAAAAAAGTCGCCAAATTTCTGATTTGGGGGGGGGGGGGTATATCAAAGTAGTTCCAAGAAATCTTTTAACTTTTGTGCAGTGGCGATACCAGCTGTTACATCTGGGTAACACATTTTTCTTATAATTTGTTGGGCGGTTATCTACTCGGTATCCTTAAAATATTGAAGTGGATGACATCTTAGATGAAGAGCTTATATTAAAAGAGGTTTATTGAACACTATTTACATTTTAAAGGAAAATTCTTACAGAAATGGCCAAAAGTTTTACAAGTAGACTTCATCTTAAAATTTTAAATCTTATTCCATAATTTTCTATTGTTGCCAAACTCAAATTTTATCGTCTCGAGGTGGAAAGGAAGATCTTGTCTTATTTTCAAGACTTATCTTCATCATTCTCCCCACCTTGAGTTTGCAACAAACTCAAAACATTAACCAAAAATAAATTTTGTTATAAACTAATGAACTTAAAATAAAGCATAAAGCATCAATTAACAATTCAAACCACTTAAAACTAAGAAAAACGGGAAAAGTCTACTGTCCAATGAAAGTTCTACTAAGACAGTTCAAAAAGTTCTCAAAAATCCAGGATTCATACGTTTTGGAAGAATGTCCGAAATTCTTCTGGAGAAGGTTCTTTAGAACTTTTTGAAACTTTCCCGAAAACTCCCCACCATGAGGCTCATGGCGGGTTAAATTTCCACTTGATTTGAGACAGTTCAAATTCTTTCTGTATCTTTTCCATCATGACGACGCCAATTACAGTGACAACAATAGCTTGTCTGAGCATCGTGATCTCGACCTGTGTTGGCGGGCCAGGTCCATTTGAAAAATATTTTCTCACCAAAAGACCTGTTACCATTTTCTTGGCAATTTTGTCTTTCGTAGGATATCCATACTCTTAGAGGTTTTTCGTGTGCAGTTTGTCGTGTACCATTTTGAGTGAACACAATCTTAACACAACCTTTCTTCTGTAAATTTCTAGTGTTTTCTCTTCCTTTGCCAATTTCGAGGAAAACTTTTTCTCCAGCAGGCCAATCATTTAGGGGGGGGGGGGGTCAATTCCCCCCCCCCGGCTTTGAGAAATCAATGTATTTACATATAAGTGGGCGTGGTTTTTGATGTTTTCCGGTAAAATTGCATTGTGTTTGGACCCCTTGCCCCCCCCTGGAAAAACTTGAAATGACGTCCCTGTTCTCCAGGAATCGTCAATTTGACAAAGTACTGTCTATCATCTTTGTGTCCAGGTTTTGGTGAAAAAGAACTATCTGTAATACTCATTTGGTTTGTCATCTTTACAGGCTGCACCGCTTGTTCACCAGCATGACCAGTATTCAATCGAACCATTTTAGCAGGAAATTGATATTTTTCCACAATTTCACTTGTAGCTTCATCTCTCTTTAGCATTTCTTGACCAAAACTCGAGGCCATCAGTTTTATTTCTGAAGTCTTATTTTCTGAACCATTTATGCTGTCTTCTATCTGTTCGACAGTATTTTCAAAATTATTATTCATGTCTGCCTTATTTGCATCGTCTTCAAATTTTTGTTTAATGGGAGCCTAAAATCTTAGCCAATCCGATAGATTATCTACAAATTCATCGATATCTAGTCGAGGTCAAGGGCGTATTTAAGGGGGGAGCCCCCCCCCCCCGAAATCGAGAAATATTTTTTCAAAAGTAGGTGTTCGGTTCGTGTTTGCTCAAAAAAAAAAAAAAAAAAAAATCCTTATGAGAAAAGCCCACTCTCTATAAACATTGTTTTCAAAGGTGTATACAAGGGGGTCTTCTTAGATGGTCTTTCCCTCCTATACCCTTCCCCCCCCCGAAAAAAAATTCGTTTTTTTTAGTAAAGGTAGTTATTATTATTCGGTTTCAGTTTACTCTTAAATTATTCACATACTTTTAGCTTGAAATGCATAAATAAATAAATAATTATTGCTGATAATAATTCGTTATATGGCACCAGGCAGTGGTGTAACCCAAGAGGGTCAGGGAGCCCTTGCGCTTTACTCAAGAGAAAAAAGAACGTGTCTTGGGAAAATGGAGATATTTCAATTAGAAAACGCATGGAAAAAATCTTAATAATTTCGAATAGATATTTTTAAATGAAAAATATTCAACACGTGTAGATTATTAGTCAGCAAATTACGTTTCTCTCTTTCTTCTCATTCCCCCTTTCTTTCTAGTTAGTCAGGAAATAAGAGTCTTTAAAATGATGCTACACTCAATAAATTTAAATTAAAGTGCATAATTATTCCGCCCCAGCAAGAAATTTAAAATAAAGTGTAAGTATACCTCCCAGCAAGAACTTTAAAATAAAGTGCAATCATTTCCGGTTTTTGTTTTTTCACAAATAATTTCTAAGCTTTCAGCTGAAAGAAAAAAAAAATCGAAAAGAAGTCCCAAGCCGGCAGAGCTAGAAGGGGCACTAATTTTCAATCTCTTTACCAGTGGTGAAATTAAAGAATAGAGTTCCTTCTCAGTGGCGGGTTTAGGGTAGGAAGTCGAGGCCCGTATATCCGCCAACCATGAATTCAAAAAAAGACTCATGACCTCCCTTAAAGAGTCCAAAGAGATCTTAAAATTTCACTTTTACAACGTGTAATTCAATTGCAGTTTCAAGACTTCAATACCCAAAAATTTTCGGAAGAGAGTTCTTTTCCCGCTTCTTCTTCAATACCTTGGTCAAACATTGCCTCAAATGGCATTTTAGAGATTTAAAATTCAAACAATTAACGGTAGTTGATATACCCCTCACTTTTCTATAGTCTTTAGCTCTAAAATGTGTTTTTGGAAAAGAGAGAGCTCCCGAATTACAGTCTCTATGCCCAGAAATTTCCGGAAGAGTCCCTAAATCCTTTTATTATCCTAAATGTTGTTAGACAAAGCCTAAAAGCAGTTGTTCCTATCAAAAATCATGGCGTCAGCGGCGCTATTGAATTATTTTTAAGGGGAGTATTTAAATGTTGTTTTCGTTTTCTTTCACGTGTGGCTCTCGTTTTTAAAGGGATCTTCGAGGAATTCTTGGATGATAAGTTTTTGCTCTTGTGGGTAATGGGCACCTCTGCTAAAAGTAAAATTTTGAACCTTCAGTTTCAAAAAATAGAGCTTAAAATTGCATTCTTGAAGCTTCAATGCCACAAAATTTCGGGGCATAATGCCCGAAACCTGCCTCTTCTCTTGACGGTATTAAAGATTTAAAAGCAGTTCACTTTGGGTTAAAATGAGTAAAAACCCGAAAAAGCGACGTTTAAAAACACAAATAGATGAAGTTAAAATTGGCGAACATGTTTCAAAAGCATAAAGCTTCCTTCTTCAGCGCCAAGCAAGAAATGGAAAGAAACAAAGTGCCGGGAGAGTTTAAACACAGACTAGCAAAGGAGCAAAAGCTAGGCCAATCAGGTGTCAGCGTGTGCCGAGTCCTGATTTGGCGTTGCGTTGTCAGAAAATTTAAAAGCATGAAGTAAAATTGGCGAGATGTGTGGAACTGCAAAAGATTCGTTACAAATATTACTTAAATTTTTATGAACATGAAAGGCTTCTAAGAAATCCAACTCGCCAACAGTTGAAGGTCTGCAAATAATTTTAGCTTCGGAGAAAACAAATCTATGGCCCATTTCCCAACAGTGTTTCGCGATTGAGGATTTTGAGAGTTCTTTCTTTTTAACATGATTTTCATGTTCCTTTAACCTAAATTTTAGCGCCCTTCGGGTCTGTCCGACGTAACCAATTTGACATTCACATTTTATGTGATAAATGCCCCACTGATCAAATGGTTGGATGGGGTCTTTTAACTTGGAAAAAGTTAGTTTGTTGATGGGTCTGTAAATGACATGAAAATCGAACTTGCTGAGTATTCTGGAAATGCGAGGAGAGATTTTTGAATAAAATGGTAAGACAACGAAATTGGTGGAAGGAACACTGGGTTTTTTGTGGGATGCACTGCGGTTCGAAAGTTTATTATAAGCATTGTCAATGATTTGATAAGAATAACCCCTGTCAACGGCCACACTCCTTAAGAAATTAAATTCTTAATTTGCAGACCTTCAACTGTTGGCGAGTTGGATTTCTTAGAAGCCTTTCATGTTCATAAAAATTTAAGTAATATTTGTAACGAATCTTTTGCAGTTCCACACATCTCGCCAATTTTACTTCATGCTTTTAAATTTTCTGACAACGCAACGCCAAATCAGGACTCGGCACACGCTGACACCTGATTGGCCTAGCTTTTGCTCCTTTGCTATTTAAACTCTCCCGGCACTTTTTTTCTTTCCATTTCTTGCTTGGCGCTGAAGAAGGAAGCTTTATGCTTTTGAAACATGTTCGCCAATTTTAACTTCATCTATTTGTGTTTTTAAACGTCGCTTTTTCGGGTTTTTACTGGTATTAAAGATAACCTAAATAAAAATGCTTTTTAAACATTAATTTCGAAACATTTCGGAGGAGAGTCCTTGATAACGTTACTACCAAACATGGTCTAAAGTAAAGATGGCTTAAGGTTTCAATTTTGAAAATTTTCGGAGGGAGATCCCTAACCACTTTTTGTCTCTTGACGTCTCCAAAGAGAACGCGAAATCGCGCATCTATATATCAAAAATCTTTCAGGGGAGGGTCTTCGAACTTTTACTTCCCAAAGATATCTTAAATGAGACTTCAGTTGAAAAAAAAAAAAAAACTCATCTTCTTTTACTCTCACCCCTAGTAGCACAAAAATATAGTTCGACGCGGCTCCTACGTAGTTCGACGTTTTGAATCCCGAATTGTAACGGATCGCATGAAGAAATATATCCTGAGTTGTGCTTCAGTGTCAAAATATTTCAGGAGAGATGCCCCGAGTCTTCTCATTTCCTTTAACATCACTAAAGATAGCCTGAAATTGCGTGTTAATTTTCAGTAAGTTTCCCAGAGGAGTCTTGATCCTCCAACATCAAAGGTAGCATAAATAATTTCAATTTTGAAAAAAAGTTTTGGAGGGAATCTAAAACTTCGTAATTTTCTATCTTTTCCAAAAATGACAATATTTTAATTTAATTTGAAAATTTCTACCTGTCTAACCGTAATATCAAAAAAAAAAAAAAAAAAGTTTGGGGGGGGGGGGTCTAAGCTTGAGTATATGGGCCCCTTCCGAAATAAAAACCTATATACGCCACTGTCGTATCATGTACGATTTGTACATATTTTTAAAAACATATTTCATTTATTTTAAGTAATGCTGTTTAATGTTGTCATATGTTTGCAGTTTCATAATTTTTACGTCACATTTTGTAAAAAAAATTCAGTTTTTACTTAATATTGTCCTAAAATTCACTATTTTTCACTGTTTTGTTTCTTTTTGAGATGCTTGAAATATAAATATATCATGTAAAATGATTTTTGTGAGTTATTTCATATGCTTTGAATGCATGAATATATCTTATGAGTAAAAACATGAAATGAGATTAACTAACGGCATTGTTTTTCATATTTTAACCATAAAATCCCTATAAAAGCTATGGTAAAACTTTGCAATCGCAGCGCCCCCTGAAGATATTAACCGATTTTTCTCAAAATTTGCACAAAAGCTAACAATCAACAAAGGCAACTTTTGGTAACTATTAGAAGTTGATCTGAAATTTTTTTTCTTTTTCGCCCCACCCTAATGTGCACAGATGGTGCAAACTCAATGTCAGGAAAACTTGCTGGCTTTGTTCGCGAGTTAAAAAGATGAATGAGAAAATTCAATGGACTCATTGCTGCACTCATAGACAAGCATTAGTATGTAAACGTATGCCTGCAGAACTATCCGCAACTTTAAATGATGCAGTAAAAATTGTTAATTTCATAAAATCACGTGCTCTTAACTGCCGTCTATTCCACGCACTTTGTGAGGAAATTGGAAACCTTTACGTTTCTTTACTTCTTTACTCAGAAGTTAGATGGCTTTCCCGTGGCAAAGTTTTGACACGCTTATTTGAATTGAAGTCAGAAGTTCAAGCCTTTTTCGTTGATCATCCATTTCAATTGTCCGGCTGCATATTCGATCCTCTTTGGATGCAAAGACTTGCATATTTAGCTGACATCTTTTCTAAATTGAAGGAGTTCAATTTATCTTTACAAGTTGCAGGTGACACCATTTTCAATGTGTTTGATAAAATTGGAACCATGGTAAAAAAAACAACTTTTGGATTTAATGTCTGGAAATGAATGAGTATTCTTGTTTTAGGGCCCTGCTCCACATCAGCGTAAAACGAGACCGAAACCCAAGGCAGAAACCGAAAATCCGGGTACTTTCCATAGGAACACTATGCAATCAATTTTACGCTTCTGCTTTATTTTTCTGCTTTACGTCAATGTGGAGCAGGGCCCTTACTTCTCTCAGCAGTTTTTTATCAGAAAACTTAATCAAACTTGATGAAAGCATTAAAATCAATATATGTGAACATTCGAAGCATCTGGAATCAACTTTCGATGAGTATTTTCCTGACAGGCGCAATATACCTGTCTCAAACAATTGGACACGCAATCCTTTTCAAGAAGATCCATGCTTAGAGAGCACTCTAGCATTGCAGGAAAAAGAAAAAATCATCGAGTTATCCTGTGATGGTTCGCTTAAAGCTAGTTTCAAAGAGAACTCGTTAATTGAGTTCTGGCTTCTAGTTGCAAGTGAATACAGCACTTTGTCTGAAAAAGCTATTGCAGTTTTACTACCATTTTGCAGTACATACCTTTGTGAGAAAGGATTTTCCTCATACACATATCTGAAAAATAAATACCGAAATAGACTAAATGCAGAGCCTGATCTGAGACTGAGACTTTCAGACATCGAACCCAACTATCAACTCCTTTGTTCCCTCAAACAGCCACAAACATCCCATTGAGTTTTTTTCTCCAAAATCAAGGTATGTTTTAAAAGCTAATTTATTTTTTGAATAACTTGTTTATTGTTTTTCTTGTATCTGCAGTTTCAATTTATGAATGTCTCTATTAATCGGAGTTTAAAATAATATTTTTGCATATTGCAATCAACTGCTATGAAAAGGAAAAGCAAATTTAGTGTTTTCTTTTTTTAATTGTATTCTTACATGTTACTTATTTTAAGACCAGGGGGTTCGCAAATTTTTTCCGATGTTACAAGGGGTTCGCAAAGAGAAAAAGAGTGTGAACCGCTGCCATAGACGTAATGTTGAAGATCCCCGCTTAATCCAATACCCCGTTTAATCGAATAATATTTCTTGGAACCGATAGTATTTTAATTGTTAACAAATAGAAACTGGCAACAGATAAACATTTCAAAATCATTGAGATTTCTTTCTTCGTCTACCAACAATAACATCAGTTTCCAATCGTGTAAATTAAAGGCTTAGCCGCATTTGCTAAAAAAAAAAAACGTTGTATTTCGAGTTCTATATGACATGGAAGTTCCAAACACTTTTTATCATAAGCAGAGAATTCTTCTCTTCCTTTTAGACTATTGTTTTAAATTTTCAAGTATGCTAACTCTTCAAAAATCGTGAAAAACGTTTTAAAAGTTTTTAATTAAAACGTTTAATTTAAACGTTTAATTAAAACGTCTTTGTTAATTAATGTCATCCGAAAACGCGACCTACTTAAGAACACTCTCGATCATTTTACCATTAAAAAAAAAATCAAAAACGGCCCATTCGTTTTGGCGCTATAGTGCCACAGACAGATACACAGACACGTCAAACTTATCCATGTCTTGTTGCTTCAGGAGTTAAAAATTATATTTCACTTTTAAAAAATGTTTTCAGTGCAACTTAAAGTGCTATTTTTCTGGATTCTGCGCCGCAGTGGTACTTTGTACGCCGCTGATGTAGCACATATACATAATGTCTTGTAAAAAAATTATATAAAAAGAGCCAACCATATTATTTCAACCAATTATTTACAATTCAGTCTTTGTGAGATTTTTAATAAACTGGAAAAACTCTTTCAATGAACTTTGATGAATTTCTCACTTTTCAAACAATTAAACTTCTTATCTAACGATTAAAATGTAAATGGATAACTCTGTACCTCAGAACCAGACTAACGAAAGTCCATTTTCGTCATTTTTCAGTAGAGGGCGAAAAGGATTGTCGAATACATGCACAGGATGGGACTCGCGCTCTAAACACGCTGCAAAATAATTGTGTAGGAATTTGTTTCATAGAATACTGTTTTAATGGGTCGATGTGGAATAAAATTTTACATACAATGAAGCAAAAAAGTGAAAATCGACATTTTTGGACTTACGTCGTTCTGGTTCTGAGGTACAGAACTAAGTAGTGATCCATTGGAATTTTCAACTAACGTGTTCGTATAATACGTTTTTCAGTAATAAAATGAACTATTTCAAAAAAAAAAAAAAACTTTTTTTTCTTTTTTTTTGTAACTGAGCAATTTGTTTATAATAGTTCAAAACATAGAAACTAAATGATTAAAGTTCGTCAAACAGCAAGCGAATTAATAGTTGGTATTTTCTTTATTAGTCTGAGTAAATTTGTTTCGACAGCGTGAAGAACAACATATGCTTATATTTAACAGCAGTATTTATTTTACTTGATCAGAGAATAATACAGTAGGAGCGGCTTAATTGAATCAGCTGTTTTAATGAAATCAAATCGACAAAATCAGAATTCAGTTCAGCATTATTAAATTGGCCGCTTTATTGAATCAACCGCTTGGTTGCATCAAAACAGTTAAGAACAACCGTGATTCATATAAGCGGCGGCCGGCGTTTACTGTGATACTGCCGTACTGAGCGCAGAAGTGGTAATCTGCAATATAGCTCAAACTGAGGAATTGCTTTTTAAACTTTTGCGCCTTCATACAGGGGTGATTGTGAGTTCATGAAAAAATACCTGAAAGTTTTGAAGAGAAGTGTGTGTGGGGAGGGGGGGGGGTGCTTTTTTCAAAAAATCAAGGCTCCTATTATTTAAGCACACCTAATTTCATAATAAGACATATTTAATAATAAATTGTCTTGCATAAACATACAAGACACATTTCATACATTCGAATAGTTTCAAATAGTTTCTAGCCAAAAACAATAGAATGGCATCTCAACATTTTTGCTCGATGAATATTATTAGTAATTATCGGAAAATCGCCGAAAATTCGAAAAATAAAAAAAAAATATACCGAAGGTGGGAAGACAAAAGCATAGTTAAAAATATTTTATTTCCGACCATGAAAATATCAGAATCGATCATGAAAATACCGGAAATCCGGTAAAATACCGGAGCACAATCACCCCTGCTCCATATATTTGATTTAGATGTTACTTTGTCGTATATTTTTTTAATATTTCCCGGGCACACAAATAATTATAAAGCATTCTATTTAATGCAAATACGTTTTACAGAACCACCTGGACCTGGTGGCAACAACTCAATTTGACTAAAAAGTGCAGATGCAACTTCCGTACTTAGCAGGGCGGAATAAATGTTTTTTTAAGCACTCCAGATTTATATGTTATGTTAACGTTGATATAATTGCAACAGACGTCTATTTAAATTGTGGCTTTTGCTTAGTGAGATATTTTTCAATCGATTGACTTATTCATTTGTAGAAGATTTAAAATGCAATACAAGTTTTTTTCCTGTGCAGCTAAACTACTTAATTTGTTAACGCATCAATGTTCATAATAATACATACTTTATTTGTAAAAATAAGAATATATCCATACGAAGTTGTTGAAAATAAGCTAAGTTGAAAATAAGCTATAAGAAGAATAAAATTCGATTAGGAAATAGTTTAAAATTTTCACCTCAAAATTTGAGAGATTCAATCATTCACTTTTAAACAACAAAAACTATATACTGTTTTAAATGTGTTGCTGAAAAGAGATAAATATTGTTCTAATCAGCACCGCATCAAATGCAAAAAGCAAAAAACACAGAAACAAAAACGTATCATTCGATTTTAAAAATATTTCAGGCATTCCATTCCATTTATTCAAAGTTTGCGTTTAAAATGTTTCAAAAAATTTTCTCGTTTTAAAATTATTTTTAATTTAAGTTATTATTAATAAAAGTAATCGTTTTTCTCAAATAACATTTCAATTATTGTCATTCTATTATTTCCCAGC
>JAXGGA010017130.1:0-25079 GCA_038373865.1 Uloborus plumipes | reverse complement strand
ATTAATAAGTATTCAAATTTAAAGCGAATAAGCCTAATAAATGATTAAACTTCCAAGACATTTTTTCTTACCGTTGCCATTTTGAATTAAAACGTTAATTAAATTACTAGCTGCGTGGCCTGGCGTTGCACGGGCTGTAATGTAGTGAAGGCAGTTTGAGAAAACTACTCGCCACCAAGGCGGCTCGCCTTTAAAGTAATGAGGAAAGTTTAAACAGTTTACTCGCCGTCAAGGCGGCTCGCCTTTACAGTAGCGATGAAAGTTTCAATAAACTACTCGCCGCCAAGGCGGCTCGCCTTTAAAGTATCAAGGAAAAGTTTAATAAACTACTCCCCGCTAAAGCGGCTCGCTAAAAAGCTTTCCTGCATCAAAGAATCAATCGAATTATTTGCACATGCTTCCTCAAAAATAAAGACGATGTCAAGTAGCGCATACTTAGCACTCTCCCTAAATAACAAATAAAATTCCTTTCCAAAAACAGTTATTTTCAAACCACTTTTTTCCTGTAAAATTAATTGCAAAATTCTAAACGAAAAAGTTGTTTTAATATTTGGATCGCAGCCAAAAAAAAGTCCCTTCTAAAAACAGCAATTGCAATTTTATTTAAAAACACATTTTCAAAATGGTACCAGAGAAAAAATATGTCATTAATAATTAGAATAACAACAATTGTTAGAACTTTGTTATAACACGCATTCAAAATGACAATGGAAAAAAATAACACTCTTTCATTTTAAAAAGTTCAATTTAATTAACGTTTTAATTTAAAATCGCAACGGAAAGAAATAAATATCTTGGAGTTTTAAATAGTTCAATAATTTAATTAACGTTTTAATTCAAAATGGCAACGGTAAGAAAAAATGTCTTGGAAGTTTAATCCTTTATTAGGCTTAATCGCTTAAAATTTGACTACTTATTAATTGATATCTTCGCTAATTAAAATCGTATAATTATATAAATTGAAACTAATAAAGCCTGAAAAATTACCTATCTATCGGTACCTGGTTCGACTTTCAGTTCATTGGCGTTCAGGAGAAATAAGTGTGACATAGATAGATAGTTAGAAAGAAAGATAGAAAGATAGAAAGAAAGATAGATATTCGGTTTTTAATATAAGTAGATTGAACTATTTAAAATTCCAAGATATTTATTTCTTTCCGTTGCGATTTTAAGGCAGGAATTCAAGTGAAACACGGACGATCGCAACTCACCAATGCAATCGCAAATTCCAAAATTTGGATTCAAGTGAAACGAATTCACTTGAATTCGACTTACAGTAGCGGTTGCAATATGCGATCGCCTCGAAGCAATGGTGTTTCACTTGAATTCGGCCCTAAATTAAAACGTTAATTAAATTGAACTTTTTAAAATGAAAGAGTGTTTTTTTTTCCATTGTCATTTTAAATACGTGTTATAACAAAGTTCTAACAATTGTTTTTATTCTAATTATTAATGACATATTTTTTCTCAGGTACCACTTTGAAAATGTGTTTTTAAATAAAATTGCAATTGCTGTTTTTAGAAGGGACTTTTTCTGGCTGCGATCCATAAGTAGTCAAATTTAAAGCGAATGTTTAATTAATAAGTAGTCAAATTTAAAGCGATTAAGCCTAATTAATGATTAAACTTCCAAGAAATTTTTTCTTACCGTTGCCATTTTGAATTAAAACGTTAATTAAATTATTGAACTATTTAAAATTCCAAGATATTTATTTATTTCCGTTGCGATTTTGAATTAAAACGTTAATTAAGTTGAACTTTTTAAAATGAAAGAGTGTTATTTTTTTCATTGTCATTTTGAATACGTGTTATAACAAAGTTCTAACAATTGTTTTTATTCTAATTATTAATGACATATTTTTTCTCAGGTACCATTTTGAAAATGTGTTTTTAAATAAAATTGCAATTGCTGTTTTTAGAAGGGACTTTTTCTGGCTTCGATCCAAATATTAAAAGAACTTTTTCGTTTAGAATTTTGCAATTAATTTTACCGGAAGAAAGCGGTTTGGAAATAATTGTTTTTGGAAAGGAATTTTATTTGTAATTTAGGGAGAGTGCTAAGTATGCGCTACTTGACATCGTCTTTATTTTTGAGGAAGCATGTGCAAATAATTCGATTGATTCTTTGATGCAGGAAAGCTTTTTAGCGAGCCGCTTTAGCGGGGAGTAGTTTATTAAACTTTTCCTTGGTGCTTTAAAGGCGAGCCGCCTTGGCGGCGAGTAGTGAATTGAAACTTTCCTCGCTACTGTAAAGGCGAGCCGCCTTGACGGCGAGTAAACTGTTTAAACTTTCCTCATTTCTTTAAAGGCGAGCCGCCTTGGTGGCGAGTAGTTTTCTCAAACTGCCTTCACTACATTACAGCCCGTGCAACGCCGGGCTACGCAGCTAGTTTTTTGTTAAATTTTAATGGTCAAAATCGAACAAAAAAATAGGCAAGCGGTGGAGGGGGTTAGTTATAGTTTTGTATGTAGGGGGGGGGATCTGCAGGGTAGAGCGAGGAAACAGTTCTTTCATTTGTCTTAGAAATTTTTTTATTAATTATTTTAGGGGAGATCGGAGCTAGGGACCTTCTTGACTGACCTCGCGGGGCTATTGGTAAATCAGTCACTGCATGGACTCATTCATTCATTTATCATTCAGTCATTATTCATTTTGAGGACAAATCTAAAAATTTCAATTTAAACTAAAGAAATATCGTGAAATTGCTAACACTCGACAATATACAGCTAAGTTGGCAGCTAACTTGTCTCAAAAATGACTAGTTGAATCGTTTGTCAATTCGGAAATATTGAGCAAAATTTTCATAGATCCAATGTTAAACATTTTGTTGATATCTGAATTACAAATCTCTGTAAAATGTCTTTACAAAACCAGTTGGCAACATTCTTAGGAGTGTAAGTAGTTTTTTTAAATGTTTTTTTTCCTTATTTTAAAGCACTTTTAAATTGTAATTTTGAACCTTTTACATGTTCTATTTCGCTTTCCTTTCCTTTTTCCTATTATTTTAGCTTTTTTGATGCTAGTACAAGCAACAAATTTCTTAAAATTTGAAAGAGCTTTTCACCGAAAAATTGGAATTAAAAATTCGTTAATTTATTTTTAAAAAAAAACTAAAAATCCATTTTCAAAAATATGTGCATTTGATACATAATTTTTAAAGCACTTACATGAGTTCGTACAACAGTTTCTTTTAATTATTTTTAAAATATCGCTCATTTAATAGACGTACAAGGAGGTCGTACAGTGCTCACATCAGATTTTTTAAATCTCAGTTTATTTGTCATGCAACGGAAATTTTATTCTTAATAAGTTACTTTACCTTTTCGGATGAAATCATCAAAATCAGATTCTACAGAATTTAAAAGAAATACGACCAGAAAAAATGTTAAGAAAATGTTAGTATTCTGCCAAGGAGTCATCTCCTTTATTCCAAAGCAAACCACTGATAAAGTACTCTATTCGGTACCACTTAAATTTTTGATGTAAATAAATCAAGACATCTGATGTCTCGGAAAAAATAAACAAAAATAGTTGTATTTTCTTTTGAGCTGCTTGTATTAAAATCATTTTGATTTTCATTCAAGGCTTACCTTTAATGTTATTCAGAATTTGGCTGATTTTTTTCTTTCGCCAACGCCTTCTAAATACTAAATGCCTACAACATTTGCTTCGCTACGGGAAGACATTGATTCCAGTTTGAGCGCCAACTTGAGGCAATCCGATGATGCTGTTGTTATGGTGATAAATCCAAAAATTATTCGAATTAATTTTTTTAGTTGGCGAATTTTCAAATTTAAATTTAGAAATCAACCAATCGCTAATTTCTCTTGTCTCGAAGTACTCGTACTCCGATAAATGACAGTGAATTGTGAACCAAGGGAGAAATTTTGCTCTGTGCTAAAAACCAGAAAGCAGTAGGCATTTAGTATTTAGGAGGCGTCGCTATTACTAAACTTAGAAACGTACACCGTGTTCCGTTTTAACTCTCATGACATTAATTTTCGCAACCTTTCGTCCTAGACGTATATTTCCAATTGCAAAAATGTTCAAAATGAGGTGCAGAATAAAGATATTAAAAGTTTGAATCGGGAAAATAATCAAAAATATGAAATCGGGAAAATAATCAAAAATATGAAATCTAACATTTTGCACGGCCTCCAGGCTCCCCAACTATTTTTAGGAAAAAATTCTAGATAAAAAAATAATTCTAACTCCAAACATCTAAATAAGGATTTGCGATTAAAACTCAAAGAGGTATTCCAGTTCAAGTTTTGCGATCCCGTGAAGAAAACGAGATCGGAATGTACCGCCCTGGATGCCCGCGCACGGGCATCCAGGGCCCGTGACCTGGGTAGGAAATTTCTAAGGGCAGGACATTTTCCATAAATCATAATATACATTCTTTTTCCATAAATTTCCCATCAGTGACTTTATTATTTATTCATTGTTCTTTAATGTCTCCCCCTTCCTTTTCGTGTGGGGAGAGAATAAAGATGCTTTTTTTTAAAAAAAGCTTTACTATGATTCCTGAGTACCCTCAGTTTAAAGGAGAAGCAAAAATAACTGATAAATAAAACTAAGCACAAACCCTCAATTTCGACAGAACTTAATCAACAAAACATATTTTGTAGGTTTATTTCCTTGAGCACGCATGCAGTGTGTGAGGGAAAAGGCTCAATTATTTTTCGTCTTGGAAACAACCTACAGCGCGTCTCGAAATGATAGGTCCACCCTTATTTTTCACAATTTCGGCTCTTAATTGAGAATAAGAATCACTTTTTTTGATAGTGATTATATATCTGTAATTGTTATAACTATGTTTGATGAAATTTCTTAAAAATAAATCATTTCTTCTTATCTGATGCAAATTTTCATTTTCAGACCGTTTCAAAAAGATAGGTCCACCTTCAGAAATTTGCACCTATCACGTTTATTTCCCAAGTATTTGCATAAATATCGTTGCTTAGTCTTACTGCGGGATAGTGCTGGCTGCTGTGAAGGTATTTAAACAGGTTTGAATGTCACGTTGTAATCAAGCAAAATGGGGCGTCGTTGCAGTCTTTCGCTGGTTGAGCAGGGAAAAATTGATGCTTTTAAAAAGTGTGGAAAATCGAATAGAGAAATAGCTAAGCTTCTAAACAGATCGCATAATGTTGTGAACAATTTTTTGCGACTTAGAAATACTTATGGCAGTAAAAAGTCACCAGGTCGCCCATCAAAAGTTACACCCCGACAAAGAAGGAGCATAGTAAAGGACTTAAAATCTGGAAATGTGAGCTTATCCACTTTAGCCAGGCTACAAAACCCTTCAGTATCAAAATCTACGGTCCATAGAGTGGCAAAGAAACTCGGAAATTTAGTTTACGTGAGGAGGAAAGCAACTCCGAACTTGACTAAAAAGCACATAGAAAAGAGACTGAAATTCGCACGGGAAGTGATGTCCTGGAAACAAAATTGGCATCGTGTAATATTCAGTGACGAAAAGAAATTCAACCTGGATGGTCCAGATGGCTGGCAGTGTTACTGGCACGATCTGCGTAACGATAGACAGATATTCTCGAAGAGACAAGCTGGAGGTGGTTGCGTTATGGTATGGGCCGGATTCGGAAGTGCAGGAAAAACTGATATAGCATTTGTAGAAAATCGTTTAAATGCTGCTGGCTATCAGCAGCTGCTTGAACAATATTTCCTTCCACAATCAGAGCGCATTGGGGGTCCATTCTTCATGTTCCAACAGGACAATGCTCCTGTGCACTCTGCAAAGTCCACTTTTGAATGGTTTCTGGATAATGGTGTACACATTATCGATTGGCCACCTTGTAGTCCCGACCTGAATCCGGTGGAAAACTTGTGGGGTATACTCGCAAGAGCTGTGTATGCAGGCGGAAGGCAGTACAACAGTATTGCAGATTTAAAAAAGGCTATTTCCTCCGAATGGTCAAAAATCGGTACAAATTGTTTGAAAAAACTTGTAGAAACCATGCCAAATAGGATTTATGAGCTTATTCAGAAACAAGGTAGAAAAATTTCTTATTAATTCAACATTTATTCGATGCTTGGTTCAGTGGACCTATCTTTTTGAAACAGTTGTTTCATGTAATTTTCGTTTTTCTTATCATTCCTATTATTTGTATATTATTCATGTATTATTTCACATTGAATGAAGTAATGTAGTTTGTAATATAGTAATTTGTACACAATACAACCCTTTTTTACCAGCATAACTTTCGTTTTTACTGGTGGACCTATCATTTCGAAACGCACTGTAACTTGCTCCTTATAGTTGAAGAGAATTGTGTAATGTGTAAAACGTTTTTCATGAGCATTTTTGTTTGGCAGCTTTGATTTTTTTTTTTTTTTTGCTTTTGAAATATTTTTAAAATAAATTAAATCTGTATATATGAAAGGGGAAAATCCCGTAGTGAAACGCCCCTGCATAAAATGAATCAACCTTTCAAAGGGGCAGAAAAATGTGGTTGTGCCCTGGGCATGGAAACTTGCAAGTCGGCCCCTGCTTGTGGCTCCTTATTCTCCTGATATCGACCATGGAACTTATGGCTGGTCCCGAAACTCAAAAGGTAATTGAAAGAACCAAATTGCAAACATAGAAGATATTATGAATACAACGGCAGCAGAGTTAAAATTTCATTTTAATCTTTATTGTATCAGTGAATGCAAATTGAATAAACATAAATAATAAAAGAAGGTTTTTTTTCTGAAGATCTGTGAGGTGACTATCGTGTGCAACATGCGATGCTTCAAAACTTTGAAAAAACAATTAAATAAATAAAACGCGAACATTTTTGGGACATGTGGCTCATATGAGTAAAACCGAGACTTTGGTTTTACACCGGAATATAGGTGAAAATATTGTGGAAAAAAAAAAAAAAAAAAACGAAACAATCGTTTCTGATTGTCTGTTTAATATTTTAGGGGAATACCCGAATGAGTCTCCTAACTCACTAAAACTGCTCCTGTTTTCAACTTTCACCTCTCTAGCCCCTCGGAACAATGTAACGTTTTGCATAGTGCTACCCCCCCCCCCCCATTGATGTAATGGTTATATAAGCGTGGAAAACTGAAGAAAAAAACATACGGGTGTTTTCTCTAGAAACTGTTGGAGGATGGGAGAAAATGATGGACATATTTGGAATGTTTCAGTTGTCATTTTTCTTAAAAATCAGAAACATAATGTCAGAAGCATTTTGAGAGTTTTTTTTTTTTTTTTTCCGCGCAATGTAATTTGTGTTCTCAATTGAAATGACTGTCCATTGACCTTGAAATGATATTTTTCACTTAACGAAAACAGTAAACTTTCAGTAAACCAACTGCGTTCAAACAAGATTCTAGTTGAAAGAGTTTCAGATTATCGAGATTCCACACTGAATTTACTTTGAATATCTTCTGAATGAGTTCGTAAGAAGAATATAAAAGATGAAGAACGATATTTGGAATACAAATTAATTTTTGTTTATTCAAAATGTCTTTCTTTCGCTTCGAATGGAATATTAAAACACGTTTTCCTCAGCGTCTCTAACACAATTATACTCATTAACGCATGGCTGATCTCCAGTCAAAAGCTTTCATAATACGCTATAAAACATATGTATATTTGATGCCTTAATCTATGCCCATAAAGCGGAAAATTGCTCTTAACTGCCGAAGTGGCCACTCCGGTAAATTAAGATGGCATTAATATAAATGCCGCATTACCCAGCATGAATCTAGAAAATTAGCAAACTAGCAATAAAAGGGAAATTTCACCTTCCATTTGCAAATCATAATGCTTATATAAGTGATCTTAATTTGCGTGTAGCGAATAAAAAGCGAAGAAGAACTGATCGTTAAAACTGTTTAACCAGTAGCTGCTGCTTCCAAAATTTTGGAGAGATGTGGGCAATTCCTATTGGTCCATTTTTGCTATCTGATTTGAACGTCAGAATTTCGGATGTAAGGGAGTAAAAATTGATCAATGCAGTCGAACTTGTACGTTCAAAATATTTGAATGTCTTGAATATCTTACCATGTCTCTCTTGCTAAAACTTAAATAAATAGTTTCAGAAGAAAAGACATTTTCAGCTTACTTAACACCGGGGTGCTTACTATGGTTATTTATGTTTTAGCATTAAATTGGTGGCTTTTTGAAAATCAGCAGTGAAATCTCAATTGAATACCAACGAAAGTAAGTTTTTTTAAACGAAATATGATTGAAATCTCAATTTCTCTGGTGTTCTTCAGCTTTTTTAATGTTTTGGAGGCCACGACACCAATGACAACTTTACCTCCCACAACACCTCCACCATTGAATGCTTTTTATCTGAAATATGCAGCGTCCCAGCATCGTAAGGATAAAAAATTGGATGCGAAACCTCTGGTAGTTTATAAAGGTAAATATATTTTCTGTATAAAAAAGAAAATTTACTTAGTGAGTTTAATGCAACAAAACTCTTTAGAATCTTCAAGGGAGGAAAAAAGTATTGGTTCATGGTCATAAAATTGTCAAAATTTATTATTTTTCAATAGCTTCTGGTTAGTAGGATTTACAAACATTAATTCCGATATTCGGTGTACTTCCGACTACTGTAAGGCTCTTCTCTATATGTTGTATTGATGACCTAGTAATGGAATAAATTAATTACTTTTGCCAGAGCCTGCCGAACATTTGAATGGGATTGAAAAAGTTATCTCTAGCAATTAAAATGTCAACAATATAAGCATTAAAAATAATTGTTGAAAATTAAAATTATTTAAAAGATGCAATATACCCCCAACTCGGTTAGTCCATCCAAGGACTGCAGTTACGTGCTTATTGACACTCGTCAGCCAGGAATAGGATTAACCGAAGCGGAGGCAGAAATTCTCTTATAGAAGAAAAGAGAAACAAAAAGAAAAAAAAACTGGTAGCTAATACGAATTCAAAACACCAGCGAGGGACCGCACAATGGTACTTTACAGCTCGTAATTTAACCCATTTGTGCCCAGTAGCCTAAAAACGGGACACTTCATAGTTACTGCATACAAAAACCTGTAATGGGTATATCATTTTACTAAAGCTGTTTTTCGCAAGTTAAATAGTCCTTCTTGAGAAAATCAGTTAGAGCCACTATTTGTACATCAGAGTTTATTTATTGACAGCTATTTTCAGACCAATCAGTCAAGCAACGATCCACAGGAAGGATTTTTTTTTTTTTTGCGAACTTATTTTTCATAAAATTAAACTATTTTAAACTGATTTGCTTAAAATGGATCGCAGATGCCTTCTGTAATGTTACTTTGCAAAAGTAAAGTCAAGTAAGGTCGTATTTTGCTCACACAACATCCCATAAACAGGACGTTAAATAACTTAATAAATATGGCAACGGCAAACTATTTTAAGCCTAAAATGTATGTAAACCATTCCAAAAAAGAGTTTTAAGCAGATAAAAATTAAAAAAAAAATGTTAAAAAAACTTGGGCATAAATGGGTTAAGGCAGAGCTCCGGTATAAAACAGTAAGTCACCAAACCACCCTTGTGATTTGACTAGAATGACGAGCCTGTTTGAGGGGTACCATCATCAAGGCCGTATCCAGAGGGGGGGCCCGACGGACCCGGGCCCCCCCCCCCCCCGAAACCCGAAATGTTTTATAATGTAAAACAGGAAAAAAAATCTTTTTTTTAAATTTCAAATGGCAAAAAAAAAAGTTTTTTTTTTCCTTTTAACTATTAAACGAGTGAAAATTTGAAGAAGTACCAAAAAAAAAAAAAAAACGACAATTCAAATTCTCATTAGCTGCAAAACATTCTTGAAAACAAGACTCTCATTAGCACTTCCAGCTCTCTTTCCCAAATCAGTTCAGGCTCAAGGCAAGCTACTTGTCAGTTTGATCGGCGCCCCCCCCCTCCCCCATAAAGCTTATAAAACTTACACCACTCAATTTTTACCCCCTAATCGCCGGGACCCTAGTTTCCGACTAGGCTGAGATTGCTTCTCACCGCCCTGATTCAATTAAGAGGGTACTTTTTGTTGGTCCCCATTTATAAGCATTTGTAACCCTCAAGGGATTTTAATAGCTAAACATGTCTTCAATCAACAAGACCACACAAAAACGGATACGTTCGCAGACCCTCTGCTTTGTTGGACGCTCACCAATCTTTAACAAAAGATACTTTTAAAAAATTCCATTTACAAATGCTTGAAAACCTTGAAAACTTTGTTAAATGTAGCTGTAAGCTTTGAATTTTAAAGTTTCTAACACAAATGGAGGGGGGGGGGGGGGGCATCAAGTTGCGCGAAACTCAGCTCCTTGATTTAAAAAAATATTCTGCGTCATGCAAAAATCATATTCCAGCATTTTTTGTAGCCTATTTTCAAAAATAATTTTTTGTGACTCACATGTTTCATTTCTGACTATTCGTTAAATACCCAATTCAGTATTTTAGAAGTAATTGATTCCTGTATTAATATGTTAAGCACGAGAAAAAATATTACCCTACCTGTATTCTTTTTTATTTTCTGCAGTACTAGTGATTGAAAAAGAAATTGTCGTTATAAGTATTTTTCAATATCTATTTTTAATCTTAAAAAGATGTGTCTTTCAAAGTTTTAACAATTTCGTAAGACTGTCCAATCAACTATTTAAATGTCAGAGACTGGAAAGTGCAAATGAAATGCTTTAAAGAATTTTAACTGTTCAAAAGTCTGAAAATCATTAAATACCTTTTTGAAACTCCTTTAAAAGTGCTTCAATCCTATTTCTTATCAAATAATTAAACTATGAATTAACTAAATGGCCAGCATGTTACTCTCTTGTTAATTATATTTTAAATATCTACACTATTTCTTTTAAAGAATTTTTTGTGTTTTATACTATTGGTTATTTCATGGAGTTGGGGAACTGATCAAAAACTACTATGTAACTATAGTGAAAACCGATGAAAGCAAGTGATAATGTGTTAATCTTTTCTGCTCCCTTGCCCTTCCTCTCTGTCACTTAATGTTAATCGTTTGAAAACTAAACATTTTCTTATGCTTTGATTAATCTTAATTTGCAAAAGAATGCAGAAAATTTATGAGATTGTTGTTTGCCTACTTTTCCAACATGTTTTTGAAGTCCCAATTGCCCCATATAAGGCCTCAAAATGCAGAATTTTAAAACTTTTTTTCAAAAATTTGCCCGGGGGAAAACCCCCCGGACCCCCTAAAATTACGGATATTCAACTCCACTTAAAAAAGTTTTTATTGCATATCTCTCTTGATACTCCTACCACCAATGAAGGTCAGTTCATGAAAATAATAAGAATAAAAAAATGAAAACACACATCAAACATCATGGGGGGGGGGGGGTGTCAGCTAGAAAGTTAGACTCATAACACACACAAAAAAGTTTATGTGTTTAGGCAATGTGTGAAACTGGACCCCTTCCGAAATTTTTTTCTGGATACGGCCTTGACCATCATCAGTCCTCCTTCTTTTTAAAAGCAATTTTAACTCACTCTGCATAAATACATATGCATTGCAGATGTGTCTCGACCACAGTGTTTGGGCTTGTGCTTGCAGAGGCAGACAGGAGGGAAATCGAAGGTTTGTCGCTCTTTCAACTTCCTCAACCGAACCTGCTTCTTGCTCAATACTTATGTTTGCGACGGGGAAAAAGAGCTCAAAGATGCCCCCGGTTACAGTTATTTCGATCTAGTGGAGGATTATTGGTTAGAGGTAATTTTCCTTTCTTACTTTTTAGAGTAAAGAAATTTGTAAGACCAAATACTGCTTTTTTTTTAAAAGAAGTTAGATTAGTTTTTGCTCCAAACATCCTTTATTTTCACCTTTTTTTTAAATTTATTTATTTTTTCCATTATTACATCCACTGCTGTTTAATGTAGTTTTTTGTTTGTTTTGATAATGCATAAACTCTTAAGTTATAAGACAAAAATATCCTGTATTTCTACTTTGTATGAATGTAACGCTTTTGATCATGATTTTTAGAATGTGTATTTGTAATTGTGCGATTTTAAACTGTGCTATTGAAATCAATGAGGACTCTACCACCATTATTACATATTTCTGGGGGAAATAAAAAAGAAGGAAAACCTCTTCTCTCCGATAAAAAGAAAAAAAAGGTCGTGCATAAAAGGAATTTTTGTGTACAAGCACAAAATTATGAGATTTGTGTAAGGCTTTATGAGTGATATACCGGCAAAATAAAACGGGAAATTCGACTCATTTTAAATTTGTGATTAAGATTAAGGTAATTTGCAAAATACTCACCAAACTGGAAAATGATGGCCTGCCTATTTGGGTGCAATTCATCGCAAAAACTATCAGCTTTTTTCTTTCAAACTTTCGCATCATATTATTAAATTAAATATTACTGCAAGTACTTTTCTCAGGCATGATAAACTTAAACTATACCTTCTTAAAAGCTTTAGGCAATCAAAACGATCTAATTAAATCTAAAATACTCTTTTGGGTCGACGGTAGAATGTGAGTAAACTTTAGAATAAGTCAAAACTTTGTTATGAGAATTTCATATATACTTGTCCCTTAAAGTTATCTAAAACTATGTTGAGTGTTATTACTATCATGTTAAGTCTATAGTCTCTCTATAGTTCATATGTTAAGTCTAGAAACATAGTTATATGTCTACTACTATGTTGAGAGAAATGTATGTAAAGTAAGTCAAATTTGTGTTGATGAGATAAAATCAAACACAGACTCCCAACATTTAATGCATTTAACGAAAGGAAGAACTAATGGGTGAAAACTTTGTGGAAATTTAACCTTTCTATTAAGTACCCTTCATCAATCTCAAAACACATATAAGTTCCACTTCCTGGTCAAACTCACACGAATTTAGTAAAACGTTTTGAGAATAGGTTGATAAAAATATCTGTTATTAACTGAATGAGTTACATTCTTCAAAGTTTAGGACCAATAAATTATAGTTAAAAAACCTAAAAAAAATACGCTTATAGAGTCAAACTAAAAAGAAAATAAATAAATCTTAACATAAAAATTAATGTGATGAGAAAATTAATGTCACTGTTCTAAAAGCGTGGGGTGCTCGATATCAATGTTAAAATTTTTCATTAGTTTCATTCCGAAATGCAGAATTAGTTTTGAAATGTCGTACAAAGCTCCCCACGTTTTTAGAACAATGACATTATTTCTCTCGTCTCTAATTTTATTCTTATGTTAAGATTTATTAATTTTCTTTTTAGTTTGATTAACTCTAAAAGCTTATTTTCTAGTTTTTTAAACTATAATTTATTTTTAACTTTTTAGTTCAATTTCCTATTAAAAAAAATTATTATTCAGAGTTACATACAAACAACTGAAACACTTATAATACATCAACATGTAATAAAGTTTAGCCTTTTAGTATTAACAATGGTATTAAATATACTACTTTTATATTTGTAAAGAACGTGAATTTTATCTTTTATTCAGAGTTACATACAAACAAACAAGCAAGCAAACCCACAAGTGAAAGTAATAAAAGCGTGTTAAAAATATGGAACTACTTGCCTTGGCCTTATAATAAGGTCAATATTGTATATTTGGTGCTTGTGAAGCAAATTAATCCGTAAACCCTTTCAGAAAAGAGTGGATTAGCAATGAACTGCTCAAATGTTATGAACTCGTTTGTTTTAAAGCCATTCGAGGTATAGCTTTCCTAATTTTCTAAGAAGGGATAACACCTTACGAATGCATTTTTGCTCAATAGAATTTTTTTGTTTTGTGACCTTTGAGGCAAGTTTTAAGTATGAATGTGTTTTAAATAATTTACAAGGTTTTAAGAATATAAGAGTAGTAATTATGCTGAAAATATACATTATAAACAATAATGGATATATTTCATTCCAGAAAGAGTTCATCAGATCTAAACAATGTGAAACAAAAGGAAAATGTTCTGCAAAATGCAGTGAGTTTAGTAACTTTTATTGCTTCCATTACAGATTAAAGCATGATAAATTACTTTTATAATATCTGTCAAAATTAAGCGTAAAAATATTTGAGGTTTTATTATTATTTCTCTATTTATTTGTTTATCTTAACAGTTTTAAGGTAATGAACCAAGAAGACGCTGAGAAGCCGCCAAATATTATTACTATCTTAAAATTATTTGTCTAAAAGAATGATAACTTTTATGATTACAAAGAAATAGTACATTTTTTGTTTAAATGCATACTAATAATACTATCAACTTTTAAAAATAATGTTATCATTAGTAACAATACTATTTAACTCTATGTTATATCCATTCAGTTTCATTTGAGATGTATGACCATTAAAACTGTCAGAAATGAGTCGGTTACTTTCAAGGATTCTCCAATCGTAACACAAATTTCGCCACTTACTGTGCCCATTTTCTTGTTAGGTCTGAAAATCTTGCTCACATAGATTTCACGAAACGATCGCCTATTCAACGAAAATTTGATATGGAGCATTTTTTACGAAGCCATATCGTCAAATGCGACAAAAAATTCGTGAGATTTGAATATGCGTTTTTTAGAGTGTGCCCCTCCTTTCCTTAATTTTTTGTTTCTTCTGCTTTCATGAGTTCACTTTCATGAGTGCGGGTTTTCTTTTATATAGTAAAGCTATTTTCTACCTTTCTACGATATGTTTTATGTAAAGCGCACAAAAAGATAAGCTTCCTTCCTAGCGTGGTTGGTAATAACTCAATAAGATTTGGAATTTGGATAAATTTATTATTCAACTGAAATAATAAATTTGATCTTTGAAGCACGCAAAAACCACGTTAGTTAATATTACAAACATTAAAATAACTTATCAGCCTGTTCTTTACTCACTGAAAATTCAAATAAAACTGGTATACTGGGAAATTTATATTTAAATAAATAAAAAAAAAAAACACTGTTTTCAGCAGAAATTGTAGTACTTTAAAGACAAGCATAAGAGCCCTTTACAATGCCATAAAAATTAGCATTTTAATGAAGTAATAGCAGTTATAATGAACTACTATTTTATTAGCTAGATGCATATGAAACATAATTACGAGGAAGGAATTATGTGTAAAACATAACGACGGAAAGGTCAAATCAAAGGAATTATGTTTTACTGTCAACCTACTGTAATTAATTAGGAAAAAATTCAAATTTCGTTTCATATATTATCAACGATAATTTTAAAACTAATCTCTTTATCTGCTTTATTTCTAGAAACGGCGTTCATCTTGCGAAATATTTCCATAGTAAAAACTAGTGCTGCGACATCGATGTCGATGTTTTTCCAACATTGATGTTTTGGGTTCGATTTTTTTTTCTTTTTTTTTTTATGTCGATGTTTTATAGTCCAGAAAAGAAAGCTTGAAAAAGTATGCGATAAGAAGACGCATTAAGAAGTTTTTATCTTCAATCAGAAATTTCAGTATTAATATCATTAGGAAATATTTTCCATGATTGATTAATTTTTCCATGAAGTGACATCGATATCATGCAGTTGATGTTTTTCAGGAAACAAAAGATTAAACTAATTGAGTGATATAAAAAAGCGCAATATATTGAGGATTTACTGTATTACTGTACATTTAAATGTGTAAGCAATTAAAAAAAAAAGATCGATATTTGAAAACATCGATGTTTTTTGGTCGATGTATCAATACCATCGATGTCTTAATTTCTTATCATCGATGTTTTACCGTCGATGTCACACCCTTAGTGATCACATGTTTTTATTCGAATGTGTTAATATGCATTTGTATCTTTTTTTTTTTTTTTCAGGAAAATTCAAATTGTACAAAACTCCACTTTCCTGGCAAGAAGCTCATGCCGCTTGTCGCGCCGAAGAAGCCTTTTTGGCGATGCCGAAGAATCCGTATGACCATGAGACTCTTATTAGTAAGTACTTTTTTTAATATCTACTTGTGAGTGTGTGCCTGTAGGATCGGATGCAGGGCCGTCGACAGCCAAGGCCATTTGTCAGTTTTTTCCCCTGACCCTCCTCCCCTATAAAACTTCCGAAATTTATTCTACTCCAATTCCGAACCAGCAGACCCTCCGAACGGCCGGTGCCCTGGTTTTCGACTAGGCTGACATGACCTCTCGTCGGCGTTCTACTCTCGCAGCCATAAAAACCCACCAAATACATCTGGATATGTGGTTCCTAATCTATGGACTCGAAAGTCTTTTGTCGGTCACTGAAAGTTGCCGTCGATCCAAAAGACTTGGAAATTTTTCCTTTCTCTTCAGGTAAGTATCTAAATTGTAGAAGTGCAGATGAGGGAAGGCGCCCATCTCTCGATGGTTAATCCAGTTTTCCAATTATCTGCTTTCTGGCAAAGGATGGTAACTGGCGCTTCTACATATGCCCCTATTACCAAAAGGGATACCTCTACTAGGTGCCCCTTACCTTCTATGACATTCTAGGGGCGATGTACAAGTTTTAATTACGAACTACATATTACTCGCTTTTTGTATGCTTCGTGATTTCGTCGCTTTAAGGTCTTACAACCCTAAGTGCAAAATTATGAGAGAATCAGAACTGCGCCTAATTAACGTTCTCCGTGGATGTTTCTGAAACTAATGAATGAATGTTTAAGAAGCTGAATATAGGTTCCCACATCTGACATTAATTATACTAGCATGCAAATAGTACAACATTAGCAAAATTGGACAAACAGGAGAGAAAATTGCAAACACGTGTTTCAGAGTCAAAAGGAATCTCTTTTCTAATACTAAAAATGAACTGATAGATGAAAATACACTCGATAAACAGATGAGATAAGACATCCTAAATTCGATATCCATCTTCACCAAGTAGCAAGACACAGCTGTCGAGTGTGTACAAATTCAGAACGCAGATTTTATTCAATATATGCACTAGGATCTAGCAGTTTGGACTCTGAAAAGATGAATTTTACTCAAAATTTTTGGTTAAAAGAGTTAATCAAACGTAGTTTTGTCCTTTTGATTTTGCAGCTGATGTTGATGAGCTAAAAATGACCCTGAAAGTGATAAAAATATAATACATACAGAAGACATTTCATTTGTTCTTTTAATAAGGTAGGGAGCCCAAATGTCACCTGTAGTAATTTCTAAATGGCTAATGTTGTGACATGGACAATGAACCATACAAGTCTACTCCCAGCAACAACAACCAAAACTCTAACACTTTGAAGACACAACTGAGTCTCATTTTTATGCTCAGAATTTTTTTCTCTTGAAGCTATTTATGAATACTCTTCCCTATGAGTGAATAGGCGAGACGGACAGTATTAACGATGATGATGACGCACAAAGAGGTTTTTATGCATGAAACAAGTGTGAAACTTGGATAGGATATAAAAAGTGTTTTCATTGATTTCATGAAAAACATAACAAAAGAAAAATAAAAAACAAAAAAACGGTAATAGGAACATCTTTTTAGAAACTGAAATATGTTATTGTTCAGCTACTTTTTTTATTCACATGTCCAAGACTAAAATTTCATTCCATGAATATCTGATCTCATATAATAACTTCAAACCGTTTTCTTTCTTATTTACGAAACATTTATCATTATTGAAGCAAATTAAGTTTACCGGGCGATATCTACAGGGCCTGATTACTGAGTAGGCCAACTAGGCCATGGCCTAAGGCCCCTTCAATTTAGAGGCCCCCAAATGGCCAAAATTGTTATCGTTAATGGCTAAATTTGTTGATTCAATGCCTAATATCGTAAAACCTCAGTACAGGGACCCCAAAAACGTAGTTCGCTGGGCCCCGTGATTTTACATTTCCCCGTATTTTAATTGGGCCCTGGATATCTGGGCCTCCTAATTTACACTTCGAAACATCAGTAACCTTGACGATGATTCTTATGCGACATTAGAACTACAATTTATTCCTTTTTTTCCAGCCATGATGAAGAAAGGCAACATTCTCCAGACGTGGATTGGTGTTCGAAAACGGGAGGGCATTTTCTACTACGACAACGGAGCCTTGCTGGGCAACTACACCGTCTGGGGTCCCGACCAGCCCAATGATAGCGGAGGCACTCAACAATGCGTGCAGATGATGAACGAGATGGACTACATGTGGAACGACTTCGATTGTGCCAGACCTGTTGGTTACATTTGCCAGTATGTCTGGTAAAGAACGGTGTGCGCACTCTTTCTAACTGCTCTACAATTAAAACTAGCTAAAAATGCTAAAAATGTAGTAGTAATCATGAAACACCAAGTATATGTCTACGTAATTAGCATAATTATACCATACCCAAAAGTGTCTTGGCTCTAAGTTTCTTTTTCCTCTTTTTACTCTTCACTTTTAGGATTTTTAAAAATCACTATTTAAGGTTTATATTTTGCCGTTGCAGCTGAATTATTTTTCACTGAATAAAATAGAATTGATCAACAATGTAAAATTTGTTGTGATTTGTGTAAGTGCTGTGCACAAGTTGAAAGTAACCTTCAACGTAAATCCTCCTCAGATGGAGATAAAATAATATCTATGAATCAGAGAGCCTACCCACTTTACCCACAACTATTTAGTCCTCTAAAATAAAATTTCATACAAAATAATTTGGGAGTATCATTCAACTAATGCATGATGTCGATTAAAGCTGAGATACTACCGGTATTTTGCGTCTGATTTGCATATGAATGAATGGCTGTGGGAACAATAAAATTGAGGAAATGGGCATTAAACAGTTAGGGCCATGCTCCACATCAGCGTAAAACGCGACCGAAACTGAAGGCAGAAACCGAAAATCCGGGCACTTTCCATAGGAACACCATTGAATCCATTTTACGCTTCTGCCTAATTTTTCTGCTTTACGTCGATGTGGAGCATGGCCCTTATTTATCAAGTACGTGTAAGAAACTTACATAGTATGTTTAATACAAATATTATTTGAATCAAAAAAGCACTCTTGCTGGAAATGTCCATTGTTGGAGGAACAAACCAGTAGTTCATAGTTTTATGTCGTAAAATGTCAAAGAAACATTATGTAAAAGAGTTCAATGAAGAATGTGCCAACACTCAACTTAAATTCATTGACAGCACCTACTTTTCATGCTGTCAATTAATTTGTCGGACACCGAAAACAGACGCAAAAACCAGGCATTGAGTAAATCTTGTTCCAACTCATGCAACAATCTCGGAGGAGTACTTAAAGCAGCAACCTGGCTGCTAAGGTAGTTTCAAAGACGTTCTATCGAATTCGAGTCTGGCGATTAAGTTGATCATTCCATTCTAAACTATTGACCCCCAAGATAGTCCTTAATAATCACAGTCGGGCATTATGAAATCATTATCAATAAACTAGCATATGGGTGAACAAATGGATCAAGGATATATACCATCATTCAGATATCTTTCCCACCAACCAGAGTTCGTCAGTGGAGAACATTCAGTGTGACAAGTCAGATTTCTCCCCAAACTATGATTCCACCACCTCTATGTCACTGTGTCTTTTAACACTATTGGGTAAATGGTATCTGGTGCGTTGTTACCTTCAAATCAGCTGGTACCCAGAATCAATCTCTAGTACGAATCTGGTTTCTGGTCTTATCTGAGAAGAGTATTACATTAGCTCGCTGCTGTTTGTTCCTGATGGAAACGTGTTATCTTTGCCCAAAATACGCGTGTTTTTCTCTGTCATCGGTTGAAGGGGACAAACACATGAATCCCTTGCATCGAGACTTGCGCTGTGTAAGACTATAGTAGCAGAGATTCTCCTCCCTGATGCTGCAAAGTCGCTTGCAACAGGTGTCGGTTCTTCCACGCCAAAAGAACAACACAAAATGATATTTTGCAAGTGATGTAGCTCGTGATTGGACAGGACCATGCTTTCTATCCGCTAAATGACTTCTCGTGAAAATTGCTAACCTCGACAACTAGGTGTCATAGAAACTGCCAACAACAATTGCAAATCAACAAAAACTTACATGTAAAATTATGAATGCTTGATTTTGGCGTATTTATTTTTTTACTAAACGGGAGTAGTTCGGATGGTAGAGTATCGAAACAAATATTCTGAGGTCCCAGGTTCAGGCAATTTACATAGTATACTAGAAAGATTTTAAAAAAATGGAATGAAAATAAATGTTAAATATGCATGCGAATGATACTAACAACGCAATTGAAGGAGAGGGGGGTGGGGAGATTGGCCGGTGGAGTTTTTACCGAAGAATATATTTTATTACGATGTTTGCTCTTGCAACAAAACAGATGAAATACTCAGTAAACATAACTACATGAAAATGTATGCAAAGCAATATCTTTTTTGACAGTTTTCTGCAAGCCAAAATACCTATTATCAGACACCTAACTAAAAGTGACAACAATGTAATTGGAAAATCGGTTCCCCATATTCCTAACACCTGAACGTAAATGGATTCCCAATGTTACATTTCTGCCTCACATCGGAAGAAAACTAAAAATAGAGTTCTTCCCACGATTTTTATGGTTTTCCTCACTTTCTCCAGATGGCGCTGGTTCTATCCACATGTCCAGTTCAAGGTCAGCGACACCGCTAAAATAAGACGCTCGTAGACCCGGAAGACTGACTTTCAAGTTGCTCGGAAACCGTTTTATTCTGCTTATCACTCTCAAATGAAACGCCCTGTGGGAAACGGAAGCGAAAACTTTTTCTTGCTTCATCTTTTTCCTCATCTTCATCTTTTTTTAATAACGTTAATTGAGTGACAGTGAGGGGGGGAGGCTCACAATCAGGGATTCAGGGCAGAGGGCCGGGTTAATGACTTTCTTTTTCACGGGACGAAAGATATAGCTGAAACTGCATTTTGTGGATTTCAATTTCCTGAAATTACTCTGTCTAGAGCCCTATTAGTCCCTGAATGTAACTTATTAACCTTTATCTGATTCATTCCGATTTGTGCAGCAATGGCCCTTTAAAACTAAATGCTTGATCCATCGTGGGGTGGCATTTTGAAAGTAGAATTGTGGCAATATTTGAATTAATCTTATCTCAACCGTTCCTGTTTCCAAAGTGTGAAATAATTTTGATAAAATGATAAAAATAATTATTCACCATGCAATCACAATGCAACCAAACGAATTGTTCACTTTTTTTTCTTTTTAAGAAAATTGTTCTTAAAGTGATTAAAATCCACTCACCTGTGTTTTTATTTTTGATCCCATTTCATACTATGTGTAGCTTTTCTCTACCATTATAGGCAAATTTTTCATGTTACTCTACATTAATTAGTTATCCGGTTACCACATAATATCTAATTGGAAATTTTCGCCCTCAGTTAAAGTTTTAAGCCTTCCTTTAAACATAAAATGTAATGTACAACTAGGACACTTATTATTTAATCCTTGGTCAATTCGAGCAGCTGAATATCCAAACAATGTGTTATTATTTGTTGAAGAAACCTTGTTAACCGACGGACGGTTCATGTGTCTGACGGCTGTTTGAATCTGCTGATGAATACCACTGTTAATGCTGCACTCTTTTACAGTACAATGCGAAGTTTTGACTAAAAAAGGTTTGGTTATTAAACATTTTGAGAAAAGTTCTAAGTACTTGTCGACAGGGGCACAGTTTAGGAATTTTACAATAAAATTACAACTGTAGTCGAATCTCGATAACCCCGAAGTCCCAGGGACCCACCTAAAAGCTTCAAGCTACTGTTAGTTCGAGTTGTAGAAAGTTCCCAAAACCTTCGCATGAATCTGGGGACCCAGTCAAAGCTGAGATAAAGGAATATTCGAGTTTTTGAGACTCGACTGTACCTGCTGCATCCCTTGATGAATCATTTCCCACTTAGCCCATTCCCACTCCAAGTGGCACGTGCGTGTCTATATTAACCTTTCAACACAATGGATCGTTCCCTCGTATCTCGGAAAATATCTCGCCGAAGAATACGAGGGCGAAGAAAACCCTTGGCCGTGACTCTTTGGCCTTGAAGCGCGCAAGACGGGCGACCGATGAAGCGGACGAACGCCTTCGTTTGCCCTCTGCAAAAAAGTCGCATGCAGGGTGGACGCCTACCGGAACCGAGTGGGTTCCGCTCTCAGACGATGCATTTACGGATGATTTGAAGGAAAGAGAGTGTTCAGTAGTTTAAACTCTAGTCCGGTAGCCAAATAGTTGTTTGGGAGGAAGGCTGTTCAAAACACATTTCTGTGTATACCCCGGTCGAGCCTCGTTAACCCTCTAACGGACGTAGCGAGCTGTTACGCTTTTTGACGTCTATATCGAACGCCAAGGTGCACAGAATTTTTGGGAGGGAGACATTTTTCGATTTGTCGAATGACAGTCCCAATTTTACAGAATGTTATTGCCTTCCTTGCACTTTCTTGTCATTAACATCACTAGAGGCATACACTTTTTTTTTGCTATAATTTCGTAATGCTGTCTCAAAATTTGCCTAATAAGGAATATTTTTGGAGGTCATAGTGACTTCCCATGACCCGTGAGCTCCCATTGACGTGCTCCTGATCAATATATATATAGGTATTACCTAAACGTTTTTAGCAACCTGCAAAGCGAGGTATTTATTGAAGGGCGGAGCATCCAGCTCTTGGTTTTGGAGGGGGTCAATTTTAAAATATGATCATAAACATAAAAATCAAAAGGAAGTTATGAGAGTAATATTAGGACATGAATAGGGTCTGGGATTTTGCCCCTGCCTTCCTGGAAATTCATATTTCTAAAACGCACTTCTTGGCTGTATTTCATTGCATTTAGGAGAGTCATGGCTTCAATGACTCCTTTCCTGGATCCGCATTTGGTTTAGTGTATCTTGAATAAAGTTGTACTAGGTTCACATATCGATAAAATTCTTAAAGCGTAACTTTAGCATTTTCATTAATGGAGTAAATGTTTCAAAAATTATAAACTCAAACTCAAAGAATTATAACTTAAAACCTACATTATGTATAATGAAATGTCTAAGCCTTCTGGTATCCATTTTATAAAATTTAATAAAAGTAAAAGTATTTAGTTAAACAAATGCAACTATGAATGTAGAGAAAATTTCTCTAAAAATAAAAGTGCATTTTCGAAATACCTACAAGAAAAATTTCAAAACAGATTTAATACTTTAACTAGCTATTCCATATACAATGTAAACTCACATTCAAAATTTTGAAAAGTCAAAGATTTGCTCACTTTTGAGCCCATTTGCAATTGTTTCACCCGTGTCCACCAACGTGGACCCGGCGGTTCTCTTGTGCGTTTAAACTAAAATCCGCCAAGAAAACACGGGAAAGTAAGGGCCCTGTTTCACATCAGCAGAAAACGCGACCGAAACCGAAGTCAGAAACCGAAAACCCAGGTTCCCATAGGAACACTATTTAATCCATTTTACGTTTCTGCTTTATTTTTCTGCTTTACGTCAATGTGGAGCATGGACATATCTTGATTCAACAACCTAAATCTTTAAATTTCGATACTCACTACTACCCAGTGGTTCTCTTGTGGATTTAAACTATAAATCCGACAAGAAAACAAGGGAGAGTAACTTTAATTCAACAACCTAAATCTTTAAATTTTGATACTCACTACTACCCAGCGGTTCTCTTGTGTGTTCAAACTAAAACCCGCCAAGAAAACAAGGGAAAGTAACTAGATTCAACAACCTAAATCTTTAAATTTTGATACTCACTACTTTCTCTCTGTATTTCAGCAACTATTAAGCATTCTTCAGCGGCTTGAGGTAAACCATACAAGTTATTAAGTGATCAGCAGCCTATCTGTGTTTGCAGACTAGGTTCAAAGAATTGTTTCAAATACCATCGTCACGCTCCATTGAACAAGCAATAACACGGGATGTGTACCGAAGGCAAATAACGGTTGGAGATTGTGGGCTGTCTTAAGTGCTTCTAGGAAAGAGGTTTGCCCGACATGAACACGTAATGAACTCTCATTAAAGTGCCAACTGGATTACTGGGACGGAAATTTCGCCGCTTCTAATTGATGTATCGTCTGGTATTTGCAAACAGGATGTGAAAAATCAATAATTTTGTGGGTAGTTAGGGGAATTTGCATCCACTCGTGGAAAAAGTTGCATGGAATCACACTGAAGGAATTCAATTGTCTTTGCAATTTAATGATTTTTTCCGTTTTATTAAAATTATTATTATATAATTTTTCGCTAGGGGCATAAGACTGGTAGTGATTTGTCTGCACTGTTTGAATCCCATGTCAAGTTATTCGTGAACTTGAAATTGATTGAAAAATAATTAATCATACAGCTCTTCTGAGTCACTAGAAAACGATTATTTTGGCATATTATTTCAAGACCTTTTTAAAACAGGGTCCTGTGTAATGAATAATAGGATATTAAGGTGACAGAACTTCGAACCAAATTGAACATTTTATTGGAACAAACATTGGAAACAAAGAAAAATGTATGCCATTTATCATAACGTACATTCCATTGCTTGGTTTTGAATACGACACCATACAAATAGTCGCCATCACGTTCAGCGCTTTTCTCCAGGCGTCGAATGAAAGCTTTCACCACTCTGATCCAGCTCTTTCAATGGGAACTCCTCCGCTGCTGTACGCATCCTTTCCTTGAGTTGAGCCACGGTATAAAGACGTGTATTCAAGGAAAGGATGCTTACAGCAATGGAGGAGATCCCATTGAAAGAGCCGGTCGGATGGTGAAGACGAGATTTCTTCAGACGTCTGAAGAAAAGTGCTGATCGTGATGGCTACCATCTGTTCTGTATGATGTCAAATTAAAAAACAAGTAACGGCATGTATGGTATGGTAAATATCGTATACTTCTTCTTGCTTTCAATGTTTTTTTCAGTGAAATTTTCAATTTGTTTAGAAGTTCTTTCTCTTTTATAGCCTACTATTCATTACGCCGGACCCTGTTGTATATATATTTTCAAACACAAATCAATACAAAGAAAAGTAAAAATGCAACAAGTAAAAATACAAAAAAGGAAACAACGGATGAAACAGTGAAACGCAAAATATTGACAGAAGGCAATTTAAGAACTCTCAAAGAGAGTAATAGGAAAATAAAAGGATTTAAGCTAACCATAAGCAGAACTGCAGTGTTAAAACTACAGGTTGCATGTGGCACCTTTAAGGGTAAAAAATTATAGCACCAGCAGAACGCCCTGAAGGGTGCCACTTGATACCCTAAGGCACCCTTGAAGGT
>JAXGGA010017129.1:0-25084 GCA_038373865.1 Uloborus plumipes | reverse complement strand
GCCACATTGTATTTTTCCAACAAACTGGAAATTTTTTGAAATAAGTTAAAAATACATTTTTGGATAGCTGACTATGTAATTCTTACTCAAATGAAACATTTTCTCTCGTAAGTCTGAGCAATTGAAATCTAAATGATAATAAAGATAAAACAAGTCCGAACTGAAGAGTTATCGTTAATAAACACTTTTACAAGTTCTTTCAGTTGGCTTATGCTTAAAAAAGTAACAAATAACATCAAACATTCTATTCCAAAAATTAAACAATTTGTACTTAATGCGGTTTATGAATCTGTATTTTTTTTTACCAAGTCTTGAATTTTAGGATTAGTTCTTGAGAATCCTAAGAAGTTTAAGTGTTTTAAGTGCTATCAATTAATATTCAATGGTATTTAGATTTTTCTGCATTCATAATAAAAAATATTCGCTTAGAAGCTTATTTTGAGCCAAATCTACAACAGCATCAGACGGTTAAAGTGTGCAAATCGCACCCTAGCTGCAAAAGTGCCACAACTCAAAAATTGTAATTTTTGAGTTATGACCGTCATTAGACGTAGTTTACATGTCTCTACAAATATTCAAAAGAGCCAGAAGTTGCACTGAAAAATCAGCCGCCAATGGGCAGTTATGGCGTTTTGTTGTTATCAAGATGCATAGGACCCCTTCCACTAAAATGCCACATCTTGAGTTGTCGCCCAGCGGTCGTAGAGTAACGTGCGTAACTAACAATCATAGTTTGAGATGTATCGGTCTTCATATTGACAAATTCAAAAATACTAAAATGTGTCTAGTCAGCTCAGGAACAGTTTTTTGCAATTCCTGGAAAATGTAGTTTTTTGAGTTGTGGCACTTTTGTAGCAAGGGTGCGAAATGTGAAAAAAAAATTGTTGGTACAAATTTCTATATAACGTGGATGACTTTCTTTTGAAGTAAGCTCTTATATTCGATTACCAATGCAAAAGATCAGTAATTCTGATTTGGATTTCAGAAGGGCAACAAGTAGTGTCTTGCAGAGAAATAGACAAAGAATTTGAAAAGATCAGGATTTTTTTGTGATCCTAAAAATCATCAAACCTAACACTGAATGTATACTTAAAATAGGTGTAAAATTTTCTCCATATAATCATTGGAAAATTATTAAATTAGGGTTGATACTTTCAGTATTAAATTTAGTGTTTTATTCTTTTTTCTCAAAAGTAGAGAGAAGGAAACTGAAGTTTCATCAGAAAAGAATATAGATCGCCTATACTGGTTTAGGAAACCTTTTTTGTACCATCTTAAATTTAACTTACTTGAAGGCCGGATAATAGAGATTACATAGCTAAATTCATTTGCTATTCTTCACTCCTAAGTAGCAAGTACTCATTGCTTTCCTTCCAGAGATTTTAAAAAACACACTCCCTAAAATTCAAAAATCTTATAACTATTTTCCTTTGAACAGCTATTGCGTATTTCAATGAAGGAGTAACTTGTCATGCTCCCATCTTTCTCCTGGAAAAAGTTCGCAAAACATTCAGAGCTCTACACTGAAGTGACAAAAGTCATGGGATAGCAATATGCAAATTTTCAGATGGCAGTAGCATCGCATAGAACAGGTATAAATGCGCAGTGCTTTTACAGAGCTTTCATTTCTGTTCAAGTTATTCATGTGAAGAGGTTTTAACGTGATGATGACCGCACGACGTGAATTAACAGACTTTGAACGCGGAATGTTAGTTGGAGCTAGACGCATGGGTCATGCCATTTCGGAACTCGTTAGAGAATTCAACATTCCCAGATCCACTGTGTCAAGAGTGTGCCGAGAGTATGAAATTTCAGGCATAACATCCCACCATGGACAGCACAGTGGTCGACCGCCTGCACTTAAAGATCGAGACCGGCGACGTCTGCAAAGAGTCGTAAATTCTAACAGACAAGCAACACTGCGTCAAATCACCGTAGAAATCAATGTGGGACGTACAATGGACGTGTCTGCTAGAACTGTGCAGAGAAATTTGGATTTCTTGGGCTATTCCAGCAGAAGACCGACTCGAGTGCCTTTACTGACAGAACGACATCGCTTGCAGCGACTCTCGTGGGCACGTGAGCATATCGGTTGGTCCCTAGATGAATGGAAAACCGTGGCCTGGTCCGATGAGTCACGATTTCAGCTGGTAAGAGCCGATGGTAGGGTTCGAGTGTGGCGCAGACCCCACGAAGCCATGGACCCAAACTGTCAGCAAGGCACTGTTCAAGCTGGTGGTGGCTCCGTAATGGTGTGGGCTGTTTTTTCATGGCATGGACTTGGTCCTCTAGTGCGACTGGACCGAACATTGACTGGAAATGCTTATGTGCAGCTACTTGGAGATCACTTGCAGCCATTCATGGACTTCATGTACCCAAACAACGATGGGATTTTTATGGATGACAATGCGCCATGTCACCGGGCCACAACTGTTCGCAATTGGTTTGAAGAAAATTCTGGACAATTCCAACGAATGATTTGGCCACCTAGATCGCCCGACATGAATCCCATTGAGCATTTATGGGACACCATCGAGAGGTCTGTTCGTGCCCAAAATCCTGCCCCATCAACGCTTTCACAATTATGGACGTCTATCGAGACAGCATGGCTCAATATTCCTGCAGAAGACTTCCAACGACTTGTTGAGTCCATGCCACGTCGAGTTGTTGCACTTCGCCGGGCAAAAGGAGGGCCGACACGATATTAAGAGGTATCCCATGACTTTTGTCACTTCAGTGTAATTCGTAGTTTGTTAATACAGTGAACTCTACAGGGTCACTAGCAGAGAAAAAATCTCATTCTTTGTCAAGAAGTTAGTGATAAATAATTCGATGATACTTTTGATGGTTTTTTCCCAAATTATTTTCAAGTAATGTCACAAAAAAAATTTAAAGATCTTTATTTGTGCAACCATAGCGAATTTTGTCCAATCTGGTTTCTTAATTTTACTTGCAGAGTTAACTTTTTTTTTTTTTTTAATTTCACCCCCCGTAGCTGAAACTATTGCAGTTCAAGAATCTATTCGGTAGCATCGAAAGTTTCATTCGTGTCAAGCACAAAATATGCTTTATAAAGCATTGTCTGTAACGTCACAGCTCTCGTTGGATGCCCGAAGCGCCGAAGCTAACGCTAAGTACTTTACAATATTGTAGTAAAGACAATTTGTAAGTCAGCCTCCCGACACATGTAATCCTTACAATATCATTATATTTATCAGTTCAAGGGTTTTAGTTTTTAATCAATATTTTTGAGATCGACATTTTCCCTCAATTTTAGAATTTTTTCAAAAAGTCTTCGCGTGCCACTGGTACGGCTCTGCCGTGCCACATTGTGGCACGCGTGCCGCGGGTTGGCCACCACTGCGTTAGAACATACGTTAATGTGCACCGTCGAAAAACGGTTATACAACGGTTGGTTTTCAACGTTATCTGAACGCTTTTCTAACGTTGTTCCAATGTAAAATTAATAGTGAACCAATCAATTCCAAACGTTATTCCGATGTAAATAACAACGGATAACCAACATTTTCTAGCATTATTTCAATATAAATTTATACATATGAACACAAAAATTTAAATATTGATTTACAAAGAAACTTTTATCTTTTTTTCTCCCCTTTTGAATAATTACGCCTCGCATCTGTTTTTCTTTTCAGGAAATATTATTTACCAGCAAAATTATTCTTAAGACAGAATATAAAATCCTGCCATTAAAAATAACCCAACTAGTCTTTTTTCTTCTTTTAATCGTCAGTGTAAAAACATAAATTCATTGACATAGAGCAGTAGAAGAACAGCTGACATGCAAATATAATATAAAAAAAAACAGAGATAATACACTGGCGGAAAAAAAAATCCCAACACCAAGAAAGACTTGTGTTAGATAAACGAAATTTGGTAGGCGTGTTTATACAACTGAAAGATGACATCGATTGAAATTTCGTGTTCCGCGCATAAGTGTGGCGCAGCTGGCGTCACTCAGAACATGCAAATAAGGCTTGTTTTAAAAGCGTGTTGTGAAGCTCGTGTGTATTATTTTTCCGAGAAATTTGACGAATTGCGTTCATGTTAGCCAGGAATACCTTTAAGAAGATGAAGAAGCCATTATCAACAGCTCACCGAGTTTAAACGAGGTCGTACAATTTGGCTACGAGAATGTGGATTTTCATTTGGCGATATTGCAGACAGACTTGGGTGGGAATGTTTCCACCATGCATGATTATTGGAAGCTATGGGCAAGGGATGGTACTATCTCAAGAAGATCGAGTTCTAAATTGCCACGTGGCACGACTGAGAAGGAAGATCGCCGAATCTTGCGTACGGCTGTGGCGCATCGTAATGCATCTGCGGTTGACATTCGAGCTGCAGTTGGTACCGTCGTGACCCAAGAAACGGTAAGAAACTTTTTACTTCAAGGACAGCTCCGAGCCAGGCAATCTGTAGCCGGTATTCCATTAACTGCAAACCATTGCCTTTTCCGACGGCAGTGGTTCCACGACAGAGCTCACTGGAGGTCGGAGTGGAGATCTGTTGTAATTTTTGATGAAAACAGATTCTGAATTAGTGCCAGTGGTGGCTGTATATTGGTCAGAAGGAGGCCAGGGGACCGCCTGCATCCAAGCGGTCCACGGTCTAGACACACGGGACTCACACCTGGAGTTATGGTCTCTGGAGCAATTTCCTACGTCAGCAGGGGCATTCTTGTGGTTATTCCAAACTCACTGACTGAAAATTTGTTGTCAGTCTGTTAATTTAACCAGTAGTACAGCCCTTCATGAGTAGCATTAAAGGGGGCGTTTTCCAACCGGATAACGCTCGCCCTCACATCGCTGCTGTAACGCAATGTGCTCTACAGAGTACTGACATGTTACCATGACCTGCAAAATCACCAGGTCTGTCTCCAATTCATAACGTATGGGATATCATGGGATGGCACCTCGAGCATCATCCGCAGTCAGCAATGACGGTCCTAGTATTGACACAGCAAGTGCAACAAGCATGGAACTCCATACCACAAAGTGTCATTCGGCACCTATATGATATAATGCATGCACGCTTGCAGGCTTGCCTTCAAAATTCTGGAGGTTACACCCTCTATTAAATTAACATAATTTTACATTTGCACAGCATTTTCTTGAGCTTAAATTAGCCAGTGATCTTGTACATTTAATCAATTAAACATGTTAACTAGACAATTGCATTACCCAAATTTCATTACTCTACGGCAATTTTTTCTTGGTGTTGGGATTTTTTTTCCGCCAGTGTATAAAAGTTTGTAAAATTAAATAATTTTCGCTTAAAAAAACACAAAGATTCAGCTAAATCCTCAAAACAAGTTACTGATGCGAAATGGAGTTGGTTAATTTTGAATATTGTAAAAAATGCACAACTGAGCATTTTTTTTTTCAACTTATTTTTTTATACGAAAGGAGTTTCAATGTTATTTTCAACAAGAAAACAATCATTAAAATATAACGTTTTATTTTTATGCAACACATATAGAACTTATATAATTAGAACTATTCTAACCTTTAAAAGAAGAGTAACAAACTTCTTTGCTTTTTGCTAAATCAAAGACAGAACAATGAGGATGAAAATTATTCAAATCACTGACACTAAATTCCAAGCAATGGAGAGTAAAAATAAAGGATATTGAAATAGTCAAAAAGAAATAAATAGGTCAAAATCGTGAAAATTACAGATAAAACACAGCATATAATATACTAAAGAACAAGATAACCAATTAAAAAACCATCACACAACACTCAAAAGTACCCATTCTAAATAAAGGAAAAACATGAAATTCAAAGCATTCATAAAGTTCTTCACTTACTTTGGGAGATCCAAAATACACAGCGAAGATTGAGCACTCGTTTCGAGCTACGGCAAGCACTTGTGATCCGGAGATATTCTGTGATTAGAACGAAAATAAATGGCTCTACTGCGCATCCCTCATCCCCACCGAGCCCTCCACAGCCTTCCATTACGCATGCGTCACCCACTCACAAATCAGCAACGAGCTTGAAACAAGTTGGGCGTGAAGGTGAAACAGGTTTGAAAGTTGGAAACAGGTTAGATTAACGTTCGGTTGGAAATCGGTTCCTTTTAAACGCTCTTCCGATCATTCGAATGATCGGATAAGTGTTATAAAAAGAACCGATTTCCAACCGAACGTTAATCCAACCGTTGCGATGCATTTTCAACCTTCCCCAACGAAACCCGATGGTTTGTGCTGCCTGAGCAGGGTGTGCTCAATATAAAATTTTTTACATGAGAGACTAACAAACTCCCACCAAAATGAGTCTTAGAACTTCTTTGTATAAATGTTTGGGAGCATTCTTCGTCATTTTTTAAGGAAAAAAAATGCGTTTTCGTTTTTCAATATTCATTGGTCTCATCATATATGTATATTCGTTTCCGACAAAATGAATTCCTGAGAGCAAGCATTTATAAGGATGGCTCTGGACGAAAAAATGCAACATCTCCCAGATGACCTATTTTATTTCGAAGTTGTTGCTTTCAAGATACAAATAACTCGCTATTTAGACCAAAATCTATTGCAAAGATTTAAAAATATGGAAATGAATGACTTGAAATAACATGCGATTGCAATTCTTAGGAACAGTGGTTACATGTCAATTTTAGTAAAAGTAAATCAGCACAAGATGACGCTTGAATAGAGATGCAAAGGGCGGAAAAAAACCCAGTTTATTCCCCGGAAAAAACCGGGTTTTTTGGGAAGGGAATTTTGAAAATTCCCGAGAGTTTTGGGAATTTTCAAAATGTTAAGAAATTCTGGTTTCGAAATTAGTATTTAATATCCTAATTAGATACATGCAAAAGATACTTCTCATAGTTATGTTTTGCAGTATATGGAATTACTAATCAGAAAAATGGCTAATCAGATTTCGAAATAATAAGGAATCATTGCTTCTCCACGTGCTAATTGATATTTTTTTTTAAATAATAAATGTTTAGTATTATTTGTAACTAACATAACTTTTTTTTACACAACATAAAAGTTTTTCAATGTATGTCACATATACAACCTTCTTTAAAACATCACGTTATACACTTTGTTCCAATAGACATCAAATTAAAAATGTTTATTTAAGCATTACTTTTTTTTCTTTCTCTTTTTTTTAAGAACTCCAAAGGCAGTGACACTTTATAACAGTATTGTTTTGAAAGTTGCATTTTTAACTCAAATAATGATGAAGTCATTATTTTTTGCTCATACATTAGGCATAACAACTATGTAAACAATTACTATGTGTGTTTACATTCAAAATTCCCAATGTTCCCCAAAATTCCGGGTTTATTCCCCAAAATTCCCAGGTTTTTTCCCGGCTCTAAAAAACTACGGTTTTTTTGCATCTCTACGCTTGAACTTAGGGCCGAAGTCAAGTGAAAGTGAAACACCATTGCAATCGCTTCGAGGCGATCGCAATTGCAATCGCTACTGGAAGTCGAATTACGATGGAATAGCATCTCGTAGCGATTGTAAGGTTTCACTTGAATCCAAATTTGGGAATTTGCGATTGCAATGGTGAGTTGCGATCGTCCGTGTTTCACTTGAATTCCGGCCTTAATCAACCCAGAGCGGTTTCCCAACGTTTCAGGCCACGGAACCCTTATTTCAGTTCTCATATTTACTTCAAGGAACTCCATTCTTGCCTAAGACTAAACTTCTAAATATTAATGATCTGGAAGTCAAATGCTAATCATTCGCTATCGTAATCACTTTCTTCTATGTAGAAGAAACTTATGAAACTTGAATCTTGTTTTCAAGCGGAATGGCCCATATTCACATGACGTCATTGTGGGTCTTGACCGCCCCTAAGGAGAGTGCAGTAGACGAAATGCTGGTTCTTTGGCGTCTATAGGGCAGCAGCGGATGACATCATTTGGTAGACAAACAAACACCACAGGCTGATGACAATTAAACATACTCGAAAGCAGTGATCGGAAGTAGCGCGCTACAAGTAGCGAAACTACTGTAGTAGCTACATTTTTTAGTAGTTTGTAGCGTAGCGCACTACTTTTGAAAAAAAGTAGTGTAGTGAGTAGGGCGATACAAAAAAATAGTAGTTTGTAGCGATTTCTGGAAACTTTTTTTAAATTAAAAAATAAATAAATAAATAAATGGGAAAAAAGAGAGAGAGAGAGAGAGAAAGAGCGAAGGGAAAAATAAGGTTTAATTGACTCTGAGTAGTGCAAATCTTGCACGAGATCAGCAGTGGAGGCAATGAGAAATAAGAACCATAAAAATATGAGCTGATCCTTATATGGGCGATTCTCTGTAGACTGGTGATTCGCTGTCCGGACCGAGTATTTTAAAAATAATAAAGTGTAATAAAGTAATTATTACTCTTAATATAAGTAAAGCATTAATACTTCGTGGCCCAATTGTATTTGGAGCGGTAACTATTTAATTTTTTTTTTCTGTGAATTATCTAAGCACCAAAAACACAGTCCCCTGGCTGTCCCAATCCAATAGTTTAACACTTCAAGGCAATATTTCAAAAAACCTATTAACACTACATAAATTTGGCAATTAATATCTAAAAATAGAATAATGCAACTATATCTTTTTCTGAAATAAGGTCTAATTACGTATTTCTAAAACTTAAAATTGTCATGTAAATTCTGTCCGGAGATTTTTCAAACAGTCCCCTGCCACAAGTTCGAGGCTCCAATAGAAATAATCTGTTACCCTTGTAAATGTTTTTTTGTCATGAAGTTTAAAGTAGTCAGGCTGAATTTGCTGAAACTGCTGAGAACGGTGTTGAAACGATACTTTGCTTAGTTTCAGAGCCACATTTGTGATGAAAGTATGCATCAGGGTCGTTACGAAAACAGTCCTCTGGGAAGTGATTTTATTAATGTCAATAAGTTTAATTATGAAACATATTAGTTATTATATCCAGTTTGTGCCTGAATTTATAGGTGGTCTTGTAACCAATTATGTTCCAATAGTTTTGCAGATATTACGTAACAAAGAGCAAAAACAGTCACCTGGCACAGTCCCCTGCCTCGTTATAGTAGGAAGGGGACTTACCCCCTATCATGATTTATCAGAAAAACACAATCTTCAATTGGCCCTTGTGATGTTCATCACATTGTTTATTTTAATTAAGTTTCCAATGCACCCCCCATTCTTGTCCCACGAGAAACCGAACCCGGAAATGTGATGTCTGCAAAATGCAAATGAGTTCCCGGGTTTTGTACGTACAAAGCTACAACGACTTTTACAACGGACTTTTGCAATGAGCGGCATTCAGCCGGGAATTTTGAGCCCCAGAAATTGTGCTGCGGATCACGAGATACTTTAAGACCAATTAGCATTCAGGGTCACTGAAAGTTTTGGGCGTGTGTGAACGCTGTAAGAAAACACGCTTTACTTTTTCTGGAATTTTGGCGGGCTTTAGAGTGTGCTGGACATGACACTGACTTTCTCCAAGTAGCGTGAGTTGAGTTTGAAACATGCCGGACTTGGCATGATTTGTCGGGGAGGATCGCCCGGTGTCGACCGGTGCTAAAAGACTGTGTTTTCCTGTCTCCTTAAGATCCACGTAGACAGTATGCGACTTCGTGAAAGTGCACTGCTCTTCTTCAATGATCTCGAGAGGAATGTGCCGGACGAGGCACTCTGCTTGAAAGCGAAACGCTTCCAGTGAATTTCGCGATGCCCCAGCTCAGACGCCGACCCCATGTCATCTAGTGGCTTTGACCGGAGGCTCACCAATCGAAAGTGCGGGATTATTCTGAATACGTAAATATTCACCTCTTCTCCTGAGTTTCGAGTTAAGCTTCAAAGCGTAGTCATTAATGCTACCCTCCTCTCATGCCGATTCGTTTCTCTTATTTTTGTTTTTGCTCTCTACGCATTGTGCAGAAGTCAAGACAGGATGGTAGTTACTGTATTTGAGAATGACCTTTTGTTACAGTGCACATTTTGAATTTTTGGTTTTAGAGAGCTAAATTTTGGTTGCTGCTTCTCTCTTTCCTTCGCGTACAGATCCCCTTCGGTGGGGGTTCTGAAGAACCTGGGGGTTAGTTTACAACGCGCAAAATGTACTACTATTCCTTGAAGAAACTTTCGAACCCAAATTCCCCATCGGAACATTTTTTGGTGCTGTGACCAAATTTTTTTTTTCTTTCTTTTTCCCCGTCGTAACAATTTTTTTGTGCCGAGTGACCGAAATTGTTTTGTTTTCCCCAATCGCAACATGTTTTGGTTTCATGACCAACCAGGTTGGTGTTTTTTTTTTCCCACCCTCCCTACCCTATTTTGACTTGTTTTCTAGAATGAAAAATTTTGCTTTTGTAATTCCTCAGTATGCGAGTGAATTGTTTTGACTTTGTGTCGAATTCATTTTGTCAAATTTTTAATTTAATGCGGAAAGCTTTTACCTTTTTGTTCATTGAATTGAAAGTGAGCATAGGAGTCCCAGTCATGAAAAGAGAAGCTGTTCCTGTATAGGGTCATGCCAATGGTTATTTTGCAATGTTTGATTTCTTTGTGACTATTGTTATGCAAATGTTATGTATGATTTGTTTACATGAGTAAGACACAGACAGAACACAAATGTTTTTCAATTATGGCATGATCCCTTTGTTGCATTCTTTATTGTGTGAATTTAAAATTGAAAATTTTAAATATTTTGGTGATATTTACTTTGACAAATTGACTTAATTCTTTGTGACATGATATGAAAATTCTGTGATACATTTTCAATTAATGTGTGTCAGGGAATCCCAGGCAGACAAAACTCATTTCCACCTTAAGTTTTTTTGGGTGTATGAGCTAGTGATAACTTTTTCTCTCCCTCGCTGCAACTCCATGTATACACTGTGATGAGAATTTCACTCTTTTCCCGTTTTGCTCACACACTTAGACATGGCTAGAAACCGTCAAGCTGCTCCGACAGCAACTACCCCTCGCTCAAGCTCACCAAAAGCTCCCTTCATGTTCACAATTGCTCCATTTTCAGGAGAACCTGACCAAGTGGAGTAATTTGTTGAACAGTTGAAGGATTTAGCTAGAGTTAACAAATGGGGGGAAGAGAAGTCAATTTTGTACCTAAAAAGCAAGCTCACCGGAGCCGCTTTCCGATACATGAAAGAAACTCCACGTTTGAGGTATGCAACTTCACTGGATGTTCTCACAAGTGCATTAATTGACTTTTTCAAAAAACCAGATATGACATACACTATGACTGATTTTCATCAGATTGCTTTCCAACCCAATGAGTCAATTTTGAGCAGTGGCGTAGCAAGAACAAAATTAAGACTGGGCGAATAAATTTTGCGAGGCCCCGAGCCCCCCCCCCCCTCCCGTTTAGAGATTGATTCTAGTTAAAACTATTCTGTGTAAAAATCAATAATAATAAAAAACGAAAACTTTCTCGTACTTCTTGTTAATTACATGTTGTAAACATTAAAATATTATACATTTTCAAAAATATTAGTGATAGAAACATACAATATGAAATATTTACATACATTTTGGGGTAGATTGAACTACTTTGAAATACTTGATATATTTAATTTTTTGACACAATATTTTGATGAGCTATGAAATAAATTTATAACTTATGAAACTGCAAATAATACTTATTCATTCTGAATTTTATTGATATTACGCCCTAAAAGATCGACTGTGCAATTAGGGTGTATCACGATTTTTTTTTTGGAAATTCCAAATTTCAAGTTGATAAAATGCTGTCACTATATTCACATAGTTACCAAAAAAAAAATTTGGAATTGAAAAATGTTTGGTCTGCCGGGACGGGAGTACCTTGAAGTTCCAAGTTTTTTTAGTAAAAACGATAATATTTTTTAAAAGTATAAATTATGTGTAATGCAAAAATAATTATTTAAGTCCAAAAATGGACTACTTAAGGAGTAATCTATCAATAAAAAATGCATTGGAGCTAAAATTTAACTTTTAGGTTTCCACAAAAAGTTATGAAAATCCTCAAATTTTTGCTAGTTAGTCACATTTTTAGAATATTAACCCATCCTGCAGAATAATTTTTATTATTGTTTTAATAGTACAAACATTGCAGTACAGCGCTTTGAAATAGCGAGGTTGGTCCATTTTTCCACTAAAATAATTATTTTGCTTTACACATAATGTATACATTTTTTATAAAGAATCATCGTTTTTACTAAAAAACTTGAAATTTCAAGGTAATCCCGGTAGACCTAAATATTTTTCAATTTCAAATATTTCTTTTAGTAACAATGAATATAGTGACAACTTTTTATCAACTTGAAATTTTGAATTTTCAAGAAAAAAATCCGTAATACACCCTATGGGTAAATATTCTAAAAATATGACTGACTAGCAAAAATGTGAGGTTTTTCATAACTATTTCTGGAAACCTAAAAGGTAAATTTTAACTACAATGCATTTTTTATTGATAGATTACCCCTTAAGTAGTGCATTTTCGCACTTAAATAATTATTTTTGTGCGAAAATGGACTACATAATTTACACATAATTTATACATTTTTGTAAAAAAATTCGTCGTTTTTTCCAAAAACTTGAAACTTCAAGGTAATCCAGGCAGACCTAAATAATTTTCAATTTCAAAAATATTTTTTCAACTTAAAATTTTGGATTTCCAAAAAAATGTGCGTTGGAGTAAAACACCTTGAGAAGCAAACTTAGAATTTCTTGGTCCAATCCAAACAAATGAGCCATCAGAGTTGTTATTTGGAAAGATGAGGAGATAAAAAAGATGAAGAAAATTTTCTTCCAACAGATGTTCAAATATAGATTTTTTGACTAGAAAGAAGTTCAAGAAGAAAGCCAAATACTATAATTTGCTTGTAGCTTTCAAATGCTAGCTCTAATCCGCTACTTTTGTGAACTAGGGATTTTAAGCTAAATATAATCAAAACAGAGGCTCTATAATTGATTCCAAAGAGCCTCTATTTTAGTCCAATGGTGGTAGTTCTGCTGAGACAATGTAGGTCTGCTTCCTGAATTTCAGTGCAAAGTTTTTGGTGGTATATCCCTGCTTTACTTACAATGTGGAAAGTCGAAAGTAATATTTCTTTTATTGGAAAAGTTAGAAAATTGATTTATCACAGAGGAAGAAAATATAATCTTAAATAAAAAAAAAAGAAAGAGTTTTGAAGGATTTAGTCCCAAAATGCATGAGTTTGAAGGGCCCTTCAACAAAACATATCTTAAGTGAAGGAGTTTTGGCGGAGCGTACAAACTCTGACACTTCTGAAATTTTTATTTTAATAACGCAACAAGCATGAGAAGGTAAAGATAAAATCTGGCGCAGCGAGGGGACAAACATTTCCCAGAGGCCTTGCATTCAACATTATTGGCAATCCTAAGGGCGATTTCCAATGACCAAAACACTCTTCCAGATGGTAATTCTGACTGTGGGTAGCATAAACGAAGCATTCTTTTTGACGATTTTCGTCATAATATTGGAAACATTCAGGTGTCAAACATTAAAATTTCTGACGGAGGGCCTGCATTTCTCCCTCCACTCTCCCCAAACATGTGGGAATTCTACTAAGGTGAAATAAATGAAAATAACTATAAATGCTTATCTGGCTATGCTTTTCGTGTTGATTTCGGAAAACTTCATGCTTAAAAGAGTAAGTGTCCAGCAAAATGAGGGAAGGGGGAGTGGGGTTTGCCCCCACCCCCTCTCGACTCAACGCTTTTGCTACTGGGTTTCCATCTATTCAACCTCACAATTTCAGCCATTGGCTAAATCAATTTTAATTATTTGGGGGCCCCTAAAAAGCAGGGGACTGCAGTAATCAGGCTTTGTAGACCACACCTCTCAGGCCTTTTTTTAAATCAGGCCCTGAGTGTAAAAAAATGCTTTTTATAGCTACAGTTGGTAATTTCTAAAACCAATGTATCCGCGTTTTCGATTATAGTCTGTTTTGGGGATCCTATGCATCAATGGCATTGCCTTCAAAAAAAAAAAAAAAAAAAAAAAAAATAGTGAAGCATTATTCCCCTGGCCAGATTGGGGGGCTCCAGATGTCCTTTAATTGAATGCAGATAAAGATTCAGACAAGACTGTGACAGTGAATAAGATAGTACGCCGAAAGTTCAGAAAAACTTGGATCGGACAGAAATTCGAAGCGAGAGCTCCAGCTCTTCGTTTGTTTTAATTTTTGACAAGAAAAAATAGTGTTTTCAACTGTATTATTCGGGAATACCTTGTAAAAAAATTTTTCGGAACAAAGTTCGAATGGAGAAAAATTTGGGGCTAAGTAGAGATGCGAGGCCCCGGGAAGAGCGAGGCCCTGGGCGGTCGCCCGATTCGCCCACCCCTTGCTACGCCTCTGATTTTGAGCATAGCTCACAGAATTACAGTAATTACAACACAGGTCTTCAAAATTACTAATGCTGAGGCCATTGATCAAATTTTGCTACAGAAATTCATAAGCGTCCTTCCACAAACAGTCAGAATTAAAATTTTGGAAGAGAATATTTTCAAATTTGACAAAGCTGTTAAAAGGGCACAAGAAATTGAAACAATTGTTGCTTCCGCAGAAGCTTACAGGACGGAAATACCCACTAATGAACACATACTAAAATTAGAAAAGAAAATTGTTGAATTAGAAACCAAATATAGGAAAGACACAGAAGTGGTAGCCTACACCACTGAGGTAAACAAAACTGAAAAGGGTAAAAGCACAAGGGAATTACCAAATACCTCACAATTTGTTGAACACAATCAAGAAGTTCGAAACACAAACCCTATCCGCTCTAAGAAAATTGTTTGTTTTTACTGCAATAAAACGGGACATTTTAGACGAAATTGCTTCCTTTTCCACAAACATTCCGGCAATGGGGCTAGAGCAAGAAATTACACAAATAGGGGTAACAGTAGAAGAGGCAACTTTAACTCTCAGCAACGAGGCAGATGGTTTAACAACTATAACACAAATGTACAAAACAGAAATTATGATCATGACAGATATGCACCAGAAGAGCAACACAGATTTTTTGAGAATTCAGGAAATAACTCTAACAATTACTATAGAGGACAACATAATTTTTCAAATTTCCTGAACACAGCGAGTGAGAGGAAAACATTTAATGATCAGGGCACTCAAAGTTGTTTTCCAGTAAAAGTTATTGATAAGAATGTAGATGGTAATGAACCTTTGTCTGCTTCGGAACACCTCAGAAACTGTGTACCACCCAATGATAATTACCAAAATGCATATTTGGTTAATACAAACTATGACTTCGCACCCACACAATCACACTACACAATTCCTAACACTAATTTTGAAACAAGTAACAACAAGGTGTCAAATGGACTGTTATATGACACGCTTGATCATGAACTTTATCAAAATAACACAAATGTAAACTCCAGGGCAGTTAAGACCCTGTCTTCTACACAAACACAGACCTCACCTGTCAGAGGTAAACACATGTTTGATAATGCACAGTCATCATATGTTATTGTTTTGCTACTCAAAAGTTGTACTATATATTGTATATCAGTCGGAGCAATAAGTGCTGATAGTTAACACCAAAGTTATTATGTGGTGAAATTTTCCTATATACTATGCTTACAAATTATCTATGTCATATGTGATTTTTTTTATGTGTAAAAGTTGTATAATTGTGTTTTTTGTTCATCATTATTGTCACTTTCAATTGTATCATTGCAGCTTGAGGACATGTTGGATGGAATCTTTTCTGCTTGCACTACTCAGTGATTATCAGCCCTGTTGAAATTTTGCAGCTGCCTTTTCCCCCCTTTTTTGAATGTGTTGGGCATATCAATCCCCCTCTTTCGAAAACCAAATTTTGACGTCACTCAGTTTAGATCTCTCTGGGTTAGAGGTAACCATTTTGATTCTAAACTAACTTTTCGGCAAATCAAAACCCTAGTGATATGACCCAGTTAAAATTAAGATATTTCTGTTGGGTGCACTAGCTGAATTTGATTCCTGTTTGACATGTATGATGATGATGTACTATTGTGTATCATTTGCAGTCCTTTATTTTCTTCAAAATGTATATTTGTATATTCCATCGGGAATGTATGTTTTCTCTCTTGTGCACAGTTGTGAAAAATATCTTGTTTTAGTGTTATTGTGATTTGTACTGGTCACCATTGTTTGGTGAAATGTATCATAATTTTTTTTGAAATATTGCTGATTTTCATAGTGACCAGAGAATGTCACCCTTTTTTTCTTTGGAGAGGTGAGCAAATGGCAGTGACATGTTTTTTAGGACTGCTTGCCCATGTACGTCTTTTTTGGGTCGTCCAAGGGGGGTAATGTGATGTTCATCACATTGTTTATTTTAATTAAGTTTCCAATGCACCCCCCATTCTTGTCCCACGAGAAACCGAGCCCGGAAATGTGATGTCTGCAAAATGCAAATGAGTTCCCGGGTTTTGTACGTACAAAGCTACAACGACTTTTACAACGGACTTTTGCAATGAGCGGCATTCAGCCGGGAATTTTGAGCCCCAGAAATTGTGCTGCGGATCACGAGATACTTTTAGACCAATTAGCATTCAGGGTCACTGAAAGTTTTCGGCGTGTGTGAGCGCTGTAAGAAAACACGCTTTACTTTTTCTGGAATTTTGGCGGGCTTTAGAGTGTGCTGGACATGACACTGACTTTCTCCAAGTAGCGTGAGTTGAGTTTGAAACATGCCGGACTTGGCATGATTTGTCGGGGAGGATCGCCCGGTGCTAAAAGACTGTGTTTTCCTGTCTCCCTAAGATCCACGTAGACAGTATGCGACTTCGTGAAAGTGCACTGCTCTTCTTCAATGATCTCGAGAGGAATGTGCCGGACGAGGCACTCTGCTTGAAAGCGAAACGCTTCCAGTGAATTTCGCGATGCCCCAGCTCAGACGCCGACCCCATGTCATCTAGTGGCTTTGACCGGAGGCTCACCAATCGAAAGTGCGGGATTATTCTGAATACGTAAATATTCACCTCTTCTCCTGAGTTTCGAGTTAAGCTTCAAAGCATAGTCATTAATGCTACCCTCCTCTCATGCCGATTCGTTTCTCTTATTTTTGTTTTTGCTCTCTACGCATTGTGCAGAAGTCAAGACAGGATGGTAGTTACTGTATTTGAGAATGACCTTTTGTTACAGTGCACATTTTGAATTTTTGGTTTTAGAGAGCTAAATTTTGGTTTATGTGTATCTAACATTACTTAAAGGGTATATATATTACTGGCTGCGACTCAGTTGTTGGAGTGACTGAAAACTTGTATTGTTTGATGGCGGTATTTTTCTCGAGGTGAGAACAACATGTATTTCTTTGACTGCAGTCATGTTTTTCAAACATATTTTTGATATGGTATGCCTTTCCTCATGGAGTCTTATTTGTTTTGAGAAAGCGGTAATGCTGGTCCAATGTTTACGGTATAATTTCTGATGAAAATATGAGTATGTGTGCACGATTTGAGCAAAAATAAAATATTGTAATTATGACTCCTACAAAGATTTCAGAGTTTTTTTGTTTTATGTTTTTGATGAATTTGACTATTTACTGATGGATAATTTCATTGACTTTTCATGCTCTTCGTCAATTTCTTACGAGGGAGAATAAAGCCGGTTTCTGGTCAGGATGTTTCTATCCTCCAATCTTTCCCCGAGCGACTCCAATGTGCGAAGCTGTCGGTAACTTTAAAACATATTTCTTTTTCATATCCCACCTTGAAATTTTCAGGAACAGTTTCCCAAATTGACGGGTGCTCTCTTACCATAATGCTGCTTCTCTTTTTCCTTCGCGTACAGATCCCCTTCGATGGGGGTTCTGAAGAACCTGGGGGTTAGTTTACAACGCGCAAAATGTACTACTATTCCTTGAAGAAACTTTCGAACCCAAATCCCCCACCACAGCCCTCTTTGAAACCAAAGTAATAGATTCATTTATGGTTTAAAAATATCTTAAAGAACTTTTCCATTTACACAGTGTATTGTTGACTGGTTCACTGTATTTTTTAAGGATTAAACAACATAATGGGAAGTTCTTTTACCAAGTTTGGTGTATCTAAATTCACATATTATTGCTGAAGTCTTTTTTTTTATGTTTATTTTAGACAATAAAGCAGTTGCCTATTACTAAACACAGTGTACGTTTCAAATTTTTATCTCAAACGTTTTCGTACATGTGCGTGGAACTTACTTCATGAATAAAAGAGTATACTGCGAACCGATTCGGAATTGCTTTACAGAGATTCATGTTAAATATCGACAATTTTAATAGGAATTTTGTCAAATACCGCCCAGCCGATACCGAATTCATCATTTTATTTTTTCTTCATCTTTGTTGTATCCTTCTTCGTTAGTAATAAAAAAACTTTGCGATTATATCACTCAGTTATCACCAATTTATGATATTAGTCTGCAGTGAATTTAAAATTGATTAGTTAAAAAAAGAAAAGAAAAAGTAAAAAGCACATTTGGAGTATCGGATTGCAGCTAAGAAAGTATCTGCATGACTACACCAAGTAAAAAATGGTACAAATGAGTTCTCAACTTACTGCTTCTCTCTCATATAATTTTTGTCGAGTGGTAGTAAAACAGAAATTTAGGTCCAAAATCTGAATGACTGAAAAGAAGTAGAATGATACGAATACATGATCCATCAAATCTCTTATAAACATTTATTTTTCAAATCATTTATTTTTTTTTACCATCGGCCATCGGCATCGGCCATCGGCCGATGGTAGAGGAAAAAAATCGGCCATCGGCCAACTTTGAACAATCGGCATCGGCCCATCGGCCAAAAAATGCCATCGGTCGAGCCTTATTATTTTGTGCAGTTTGTATTGCAACGGTATAGATTTTATCATGTATAAAAAAGCTGCTTCTAACAGTTGAGTCTCAATAGCTCAAAGCCCTAAGGAACCGTCTAAAAGCTTTGAGTAGTTGATAGTTTGAGTTATAGGAAGCTCCTACAGCCTTCTCAAGTGTTTAGGATCTAATGAAAACTTGTAAATAAAGGAATGTTCAAGTTATCAAGACTGAACTGCATACAATTAGGTCCAAACTATGCAATATAGGTCAATTGTTCGTAAAATCAAAATATTTCGCTTGGTAGAAAATTTATTATTGTTAAATATTTGCTATCTATAGTAGTTATAAGTAATAAAATTTGAACTTTATCAGAAATTAACTTTTGCTATAAACTCGAAAATATTTAAAAGTGAGTCAAGTGAAACTACTGTAGCAAAAATCTTCATGAGCAGAGCTTGACTATTTATTTTTGAAACCACTTTCTGTTAAAAAAAAATAAGAATTCTCTTTTTCTTTAATGTTATTTTGGAGGTCATCTTATCATTGGTTTTGAATCATTTACATAAATTATAATATATTATTACATATATTATAATATATTATTCGACGAAATTCTTGACATTTTTTACTGCGTCAAATGTTTGCGTTCCTCATTATAATAGTCAGACTAAAATTGCACCACACTCGAAATATGTTGAATGCTTTTTTCATTTGCTTGTTCTTATTAATCCTGAAATTTAAATCGTTTAATATATTTTCTGAAATACAGAAATACTACCATGTGTTAAACCCCATCAAGCTGCAGTTTTTTGCGTTAATACGAATATCATAATAAGATCATTACTTCATGTTAATTAAATTGTTACAAATTGATAAAGCCGTCCTACCCGTGACAGATTTTCTGCAGTGTGAATTGTCAACCGTTTTTCCCGTCCCGGGTGACTTCTCGTTGTCCAGGTCTAGTGTGAATCCGCCTGCAAAATGAAATAGCAGGAACGAAAAGTGAAAAAAAAAGCGCACCGCGCTTTTTTTCCGCGAAGAACTCTGTTCTCATTGGTTACTCTAAATTCTTATCGTGTGCTACCTCCAGGTAATGCAAGATCATCGCTTAGTCACTTTAGTTTTGACATCGCCTTTATCTGCGGAAACAATCGTTTCACCAGAATCCGGTTTACGAAAAGAGGGGAGGAAATACGCGCATTTTTTCTGCGTTGCGCGCTCAAAAAGTTGCGCAAACAGTGTTTCACCAGAATTCCTGTGTAAGGCAGTAGCAGATGACGTCATCCTGAGAGACAAACAAACTCCACGTGCTGATAACATACTCGAAACGTCGTCTGCTTTTACAAATACAAATGTGACAACCAGCAACAGGCTCTGGGCCCAACTGGGCTCTCTGGTAAACTATTCCAAGTTCCCACTACTCTGCTAAAATAGTAATTTTTCCGAATTTCCAGGTTAGCCTGAGATTTAAACAGCTTATAACAATGACCCCTTGTCCTGCTTTCCGTGCAAAAATTTAACCCTGTAACATCTTTCATTTTGATAAATTTAAACAACTGAATCATGTCCCCTCTGGTTCTCCTTTGCTCAAGACTATACATATTAAGCATTCTAAGTCTGGAATCATAGTCTAAATTAGAAAGTCCATTCACTAACCTTGTAGCCCTCCTTTGTACCCTTTCCAATAAATTAATATCTTTCTTAAGATAAGGAGACCAAAACTGAACAGCATACTCTAAATGAGGTCTTACCAAACTTCTATATAAAGGCAGAAGAACCTTCTTAGATTTGTTTGAAATAGATCTATTTATAAACCCAAGCATCCTATTGGCTTTGTTACTAGCTATGCTGCACTGTTGACTAAACTTGAAGTCTTGATTTATTAAGACACCTAGATCCATAACATTTTCTGCCTTACTAATGACTGAACCCTGTAAATAATAGATTGTATGCTTATTCCCATGACCAAAATGTAGCACTTGACATTTCCCAACATTTACTGCCATGCCCCATTTGTCTGCCCACTTAGTAATATGATCCAAATCCTCTTGCAGCTGATTTACTTGTTCATCATTTTCTACAACCCCCATAACTTTGACATCATCAGCAAAACAATTCATGTTTCCAGAAACATTTTCATGAATATCATTCATAAAAATAATAAACAAAAGTGGACCTAAAACTGATCCTTGGGGAACCCCACTTAAAACCTCACTCCATTTAGAATGATTACCCCTTACAACTACTCTTTGCTTCCTTCCTGTTAGCCAATTCCTAACCCAAACTAAAATTTTACCTCCAATTCCTATATCAGCTAATTTACTGAGTAGTGCAACATGCGGTACCTTATCGAAAGCTTTTTGAAAATCAATGTAAACCACATCTACACACTTTTTGTTATCTAAAGCCATGGTGACCTTGTCATAAAAATGTAATAAATTTGTAGCACACGATTTACCTTTCCTGAAACCATACTGCAAACTAGTCAACAGACCATTATTTTCTAAGAAATTCATAATCTTAATTTTAAATAAAGTTTCAAAAATTTTGCAAACCACCGAAGTAAGACTGACAGGTCTATAATTTCCTGCATTACCTCTAGACCCTTTCTTGAAGAGTGGCGTAATGTTAGCCAGTTTCCAGTCCTCTGGCACTGTCCCTGAGTTATACGAAGCATTGAAAATTTTTACAATAGTATCTACTAATTCCTCAGCACATTCAACTAGAATTTTTGGATAAATATTATCTGGTCCCGGAGCTTTAGTTGTTTTAATTTTTTTCAAATGAAGTAAAACGTCCTCCCTAGAAGAAACAAAATCCTCAAGCTGTAGAGTAGCTTGTGTCTTACTTGTGTCAACTGTTGAGATACAGTTATCGTTAAAAACACTGGAAAAAAAGTCATTTAGAACATTAGCAATATCCCTATCATTCTGAATTAAATTTCCATGCTCATCAATCAGTGGCCCAATTTGGCTATTTCTAACTTTCCCAGAATTAGCGTAAGCAAAAAACCCCTTTGGATTCCTGTCAATGTTATTTGCAAGCCTTTGTTCCAATTCACTTTTCTGAATACGTACCAAATACTTAACCCTACACTGCATGGTGTTGCCAATTGGCTACATGGACAATTTGTCCTCCTTATGAACAGCAGAATGTAGTCATAAGGCAACTCAATGCATAAAAAGCAAGTATTGGGTATATTTAAAGCAATTATCACCATTTATCCTCCATGCATGGCAGCACTGGTCTGTTACATGCTCTTAAATGAATCCAAATGGATAGCTTTTAAAATCACTCAAACTACCATGTTTTGAAATTATTTTTTACAATGAAATATTTTTCTTCGTCTTTAAAAAAAATAACATGAATAAAATAAACATTTATCTTTCGTTTAAGATGCGTTTTACATCAAAATAATTATTTGGAAAAAATCTAGGACATAATACACGTCTGTAGCCATTTGGCAACATTATGCAGTAAGCATCCAGAGAACACTTCGATTCATCTCTACAATTCATGAAGTATGTGCTTTGTTTATGTTTCGCGCTAGCTTCTTTCTCTTTTTGGAAGGTATAATATAATCATGCGGACCCAAAAGTGGTACTTTCGGCTGTTCTACCGTTTATAAGACCTCGCAATTATCAATGCTTAGTTGATGTTCAACAGAGTGAACAAACGAAAAATCAATAGGGAAAAGCCTTTAAAACGTGTTCACTTTAGATTTTAGTTAGCACAAACGTTGTGCTTACACGGACAAGTAAAGTCATTAATAATTTTAAAATATAGTTTTGAAAAAAAAAAAAACTAAAAAATACGCTTTTACATTGGAATGCGCTGTGATCATCACGGGTTTCCCTCTGATTTTCAAAACTACTAAATATCCGCACTTAAGTTTACATGTACTTATAATACATCAATATGCAATACAGTTTAGCCTTTAGTATTAAAAATAATATTAAATATATTACTTTTATATTTGCAAAGAACGTAAATTTTATCTTTTATTCAGAGTTACATACATACATACATACAAACAAACCCACATGTGAAATTAATAAAAGCGTATTAAAAAGAGACCATGAGCTATAGAGGAACTAGTTACAAAACAAAAAAAAAAAAGAGAAAAGAAAGAAAGCTTGCGCGAGAGAGCCTCCAAAAGACATCAGATTTGACAGAATTGATCATCGGAAAGTACAAGTACATATAAAAAATAATGTAAAATGTCAAAATGTAAAGGATTACAAGAGTACAGAGTACCAAATGTTCAATTCCTCTATTTTTTTACAAAAAAGAACTAATTTCAAGACTATCATTTACAATCATTTTTATCTGTTGAATGCATGGTGTAGCCATTTGGCAACGAAACTATTTTTAATTAGAAAGGGGTGAAAATTTAGAGTTAAATTTTTTTAAATATTTTTCCATGTTTTCTTATTACATTGACAAACACATATATTTTTTTCTACGAAAAATAAAAAATCATGCAGTGTAGGGTTAAAATTACGCCTTGCCTCACAATACTGCAGCCTATCTGTGCAATGACCAGTTTCTTTGAACCGATGAAAAGCAGCTTGCTTGCGGTTTAAAGCATCCTTAGTTTCCCTGGTGAACCACATGGGCCAAATTTTAGTGTTAACCCCTTTTCTCCTAAAAGGAACGTGATCTCTAACTGTTTTTGCTAATTTTTCCTTAAACTCTGTCCACTGTAGATTTACATCACTGTTGTCCAATCCTAATGAAAAAAACTGCTTTCAAACTCTGCCTCAGTGCCACAAAATCAGTGTTTCTGAAATTAGGTACAAACCTAAAATTTTTATCTTTGTGCACATCAAAGCTAATTCCAAACCTAATATTGTTATGGTCACTATCTCCAATATGCTCCCCTACACATAATGCTTGAACAGAACCTACAACGTTGCAGAAAACTAGATCCAAAATAGCATCCTGTCGTGTTCCCTGTGATACAACTTGATCTAAAAAGCAGTCACCAATTACTCTCAGAAATTCCTCTTCACTACTATTATTGGGGTAAAAATTATTCCAATCAATGCCCGGGAAATTGAAATCCCCCATTAAAATTACCGGTCCTTTCCTGGACATGTCTTTAATAATACGATACATCTGTTCATCTTGACCTTGGTTTAAATTAGGTGGCCTATAAATGTTTCCCAAACGTAATTTTTTGCCCGTGCTGCTAATCAATTCTAGCCAAACCATATCAATATTAATTGGTTTGTCATTTATTGGCAATTCATTGCAAGTTAAAGTATCCCTAACATAAAACAAAACCCCACCACCTCTTTTACCTGCTCTATCTTGTCTAAACAAATTATACCCAGCAATACACAATAAATCATCATCATTTTTGGTAGCCCATGTCTCGGTAACTCCAATAATATCCAACTTCTCATCTATAATTATGCTTTTTAATTCTTCCATCTTATTCCTAATACTGCGAGCATTGGTATAAAAAACCTTAAGCATGCCCAACTTGCTTTTATTCAACCCCTTGCGATTTCTTGAATCGAAATTGTTAAAATGACTGCTCTTATTAGCCTCCCTATTTCTAATAAAACCCAAATAGTTTGTGTCCTTTCGCAACCTGCTCCTTGAACCCTGCCCCCCTTTCAATCTTAGTTTTTTGACTCAGAAGACTCCAAAACCAAACCACTAACCATTTTGACCCCTGTAGAGCTCAGATGCAGGCCATCCCTAGCAATCCAATCACGCTTGCAATGACTCCACACATCCACAAACCTGATACTGCGCTTTTGGCAAATTTCCTTTAGTAGCAGGTTCATGCACCTAGCCCGCTGATTCATCCAGCTCCTGTGCACTCCATACCTGGGAAGCAAACCAACCACTTGGACACTGGTCGAACAGTTAGTTGCTTTGTCCAACAGGGAATTCCACTCTTTCCTAAACTCCTCATTATTACTATGGCCTACATCGTTGGTTCCCACCCACAAAGTAACTATATCCTCCTTATGAAATGTCCCCTTCTTCTCTGCAACCTTATTTACATCCTTCACCCGAGCCCCTGGTAAACAACACCTAGCCACCTTACGTTTTACCCTCCCGATTGAATTTCCCACTTCGCGCACCATTGAGTCTCCCAAAATTACCCCCTTCATTTCCCAGTCTGTCTCCTTACTAATTACTTCCCCCTTCAACTCTGGAACATCCCTACTAACTAACTCACAGCTAATGCCCACATCCTTTTTAGTAATTTCCCCCTTTCCATCTGGAGTGCTTCCCTAGTAGCACAGAAAACCGATCGACATAGAAAAATTTT
>JAXGGA010017128.1:0-25085 GCA_038373865.1 Uloborus plumipes | reverse complement strand
AGTCATTGCATTACTCTTTCGGTATTCATGCCACTACAAGGTCAATCCATAGCACAACAAGAAAATACAGCGAGAGCATTAAAAACGAGAAAAAACACGGGGCCTTAATCATGGAAAAAGACACAAAATGAAAAATGTCCTGCTCTGCTGGCGAAAATGTAGTCTGGACTAAGGGAATAGCTCAGGGCTCCGTTAGTTCCAGGCCCATCATTTCAAGTTTTTGTGTGTGGGGGGGGGGTGGATCAAAGGGTGCAAAACAATGTAATTTCATCGGAACACAACAAAAACCAAGCCCACTTGTATGTAAATACATTAATTTCTCAAAGCACCTTCTTCAAAAGGGGGATCCAGGCAATTGACTCCCCCCCCGACCCCCCTAAATGACGGGCCTGGTTAATTCTAAATCCGAGTCTAGTAATAACTGGCAAATGAGGAAAAAAAAAGAAAAGAAGAAGAAATTGTATATACAATTCATCGAACAATAAGAGCTAATATTTCTCTTGCGAAAAGTCTAAGCGGAAAAATTTAGGGAGAAGGGGGGGGGGGGCAAAAGCTCTACCTGCACTTCTGAAAATTTTGACCTGTACCCCCCCCCCCCCCAAAACTTTTGGTCACGCTACGCCTATGAGGATGAATAATGTGTCATCTATTATGTATCATATTACCCCGCGTTAGCCAGCATGCCGGAAAAAGTGAGGTTGACCAGCAGCCTGAAAATTCTCATTTTTCGGCATGCTGGATAATTCAAGATTCATTTTGCAACAAAATCAAAGTAAATTTCTACTCTCAGTTTCAACCGCAAAGCAAACCAGTGCTAGGAAAAATTATAATAAATTCCCAAAGTAACCTCTTTCTCAAAAACAAACCAATAAATTGCAAGTTTCCAAGACGAAAAAAATCGTGGTGGTTTGATATCTTGCTATAGTTTATTAATATTTTGAAAAAATTAAACTGTTTAATTTAATACTGTTTTCTCCGCTGAATCCGGTAACGGATAAATGAATACCCGCTCATACGAATAAAACATCCAGGAACCAATACCATAGATGCAATGTTAAAGATCACCGCTTAAACAAATATCTCGCTTAATCAAATAATATTTCTTGAAATCGACAGTATTCATTTAAGCAGGGCCAACAGTTCTTTTAAAATGATCTATTCTGTTGTGCAAAGCAGAAAAGGTGAATCTGCAGCTGAGCTCAAAATGAGAAATCATTTTTGAAAGTTTTATTCCGCCGTGTATATCATTTAGATGCTACTTTTTTAGAAATTTTATTTCAATATTTCTTATTTACAAAGCACCATAAAACAAGGTATTTAGGTTATATGCATATATGTTACAAAGAATTACCAGCTGACAATAATTCACTCGTGGTTGTAAAACTTGTGCAGATAAGACTTATGTGCTAAGGACTCCGTTGTAGAACTTATATATTTTTTTAAGTTGAATATGCATTTGTTATCGTATTAAATAACTTCTTTCTTACCTTGGTTTTTCTGGCATGCTGGAAAGTACCAGGCAAGGGTTATTGAAAATCTGGTGACACACAAATTTTGCAGCATGCCAGCTAATGCTAAATGATGGTATTTTGTAACATGAATTCTATACCTCGAATTCTGTACGCCTTGTAGCAGGCAATTCATTTCAAATTTTTACAGGGGTGGGGGGTCAAAAGGGTTTAAACTCCAAGCAAATTTCCTCGAAAACAACAAAAACCACTCCCACTTATATGAAAATACATTGATTTCACAAAGCCGGGTGAGGGGGTATTGACCCCCCCCCCCCCAATAGACATAAGTATTAAATTCACAGAAATTATGCACTTACTTATTTTGATTTGTATAATATAAAGTATAGAACACATAAATTTTGCGGCATGCCGGCTAATGCTAGGTATTATGATGGTATTTTGTAACATTAAAACCTTTTGGTATGTTATGTGTCACAAAACTCTTGAAAATGTGGCGCTATTCACAAATGAAGTAACATTTTGGGGGAGGAAAGGGTTTCATGAAATTGTGACAGTTAGTGACAAGAAGGAAGGTGAGGTAACAAGAAGTGTGACATTGCATATTTTATAGAAATATGTTTCTGAAAAGTAGTGTGACATGTGACAACTGGGTAAGGGTTAAAGAGAACTGTGAACTTTGTTTCAAAGGGGGTTTAAAATATTGGGAAAAAGCGAGATTTATGAACAGCTCCTAAGCAATTTTCAATACATTTTGCACCATACAATTTTTTCATGATGAACATATTAAACAGTTTGGATTTGAAAAAAAAATTGCAGCCAGAATTTACTTAACTGGTAAAGAGTGGAGGTCATAACAGTAATTATTAGTAAATATAGGAGTTAAAATGGATTGCATCGCAATTTTCTTTTTTTTTTTTTTTTTTTTTTTGTTAAATTATAAACTACGGAAAGGTATGCTTTGAAAATGCAGGGATGGGGGTAGGGGAGTTACCTCGAATTATATACACCTTGTCGCCCTTCATTCCAGGGGTTTTTCCAGGGGTGGGGGTTAAAAGGGTGTAAACTCAAAACAAATTTCCTCGAAAACAACAAAAACCACTCCCACTTATATGAAAATACATTTTTTTCCCAAAGTCGGGAGGGGGGCGTAATGCCCCCCCCCCAATAGACTTTGGTATTAAATCCACAAAAATTATGCACTTATTTATTTTGATTTGTACAATATAAAGCATACGAACATTTATTTCATTAAAATCAAATTGAAAAATTGCCGAACGAAAAAAATTAGCCTTTAAACAAATTTATCGAAGCAGAAAATGAGGACGTCAGTTTATTTGAGAAAAAATTTCCAAGTTAAAGCTGAGTTTCGCGAGAGAAAGTCCATTTTATATATATAATCTATTTTAAAACGATTATTTTGCTCATTTGCTCTTTATTAACCCGAATCCAATTACGCTATGATTCTCCGAAATAAATATCTTTTAGTGCAAAGTAATAGAAGTAATTACTAGAGTCTCAGCCAGGGGCGCACCCAGGATTTAACTTAAGGGGGGGCTAATTTCTGACATCAAGCACCCCTACCCCTTTCATATCCAGAGGTCATTGGATTAAAATTTTAAAATCGCGAAAATACTAAACTTTAATAGATTGCCCCCCCCCCCCCTTCCTTCTTTCTTTTTACTTATTTTTTCCAAAATAATAGTGTAAAGCTTTGCTTTTTTGATTGGAAGCTCTCTTGCTTCTGTTAAATTTTATGTGAAATTTTTACTTATTTATCAAATTGTGTTTATGTAAGAAAATAAATGGTAAATACTATGAGGATCTTCCAACCTTACTGAAGATGAGGTGATTAATGCACTCACGAGAATAGCGTTATGATACGATCATTATGAACAAAGACATAAAGTAGAATATTCAAACATAGTGATAGGGCGTTCATGGGTTCTCCCCGGAAAAATTTCTGAAAAGCACGAGTCAGGGGCCCATTGTAAATTTTCGAAATTGATGTCTAAAAAACACCATAGTAAGGCCCTCTTGAAAATGTTAGGAGAATGAATGGGGGTTTTGGAACTCTTTACTAACGGTTTTTTGATGTTGAAATTCCAAACACGAAATTTATAACTATCTCAGTTAATCTTAGGAAGAATAGGGTTCGACCGCTATCTCAACCCGAAATTTTTCAAACCTGAAGTCTAAACAACGCAATAGCATCTTTGATGATGTTAGAGAAAGGCATAGAGTTCGGTTTTCACCTCTGAATGTTTTTTGTCGAAATTAAAGATCTCAAAACTTAATTTTAAACGATTTTCGGGATCTTTCCTCGAACATTTTTTGAAATTGAAGTTTTAAAAATGTCATTGTAGACCATCTTTGATGACGTTATGGGAATGGATGGAATGTGGAACTCTCCACAGGATATTTTTCCCGAAACTGAGCTTAGAGAAATGCGGTTCCATTGTTGTCGATGTTAAAAGTTCGGAGGCCTTCCTCAGGAAAGTTTTCAAAATTTGAAGTCTTAAAAATGTGGTTATAGTCCATTTATCGGTAGCCATAGCGATATGATTCATGAACTCTACACCAGCAGTTTTTCGTAATTAAAGTTCCAGAAACAAAATTTAAGACCTTTTATCATCATTATTTCGTGGGAGGAGGGGGCTTTTTTTTTTTTAATTTTTTGAAATTAAAGTTTTAAAAGCAAAACTGTAGGCCAAATTCCATAATGGGGCTCGCTTTTCACCTCCGGAAATTTTTAGAAATTCATGTTCCAAAAACCAATTATTAGACGATCTTCAATGAGGACTTTCAGACTTTCTGCCGGAATTTTTCTTTCAAGACTTGAAGTTCTAAAACTATATATAACTCCTTTCTAACTTCAACGCCGAAAAAAGAGAGGAATTAGGTTCGGATACCCCCTTCCTCCCATTTTCTTAGCTACGTTTTTTTTTTAAATATTTTTATTCCAAATCAAAATGGAGAAAATAGGAAAAGATTTTTCAGTTAACTATTTTGGTTTTCTGTATTGAAAATTTTAATTCCCTTCCAGTGCCTTCATTGGTTAGAAGTACAGAAGTTTGTGGCTTTAGTGTAAGTTTTTTTTTTTTTTTTTTGACTAATTTGTGTATTATGCAAAGATACCCTTCGGTCACTTTTTTGTTTTTTTTCCCCCTCTCTCTCTCTTTCATACTTCCTTTTCTTTTAATACCATTCTATATTCTTTATAATCTGTTTTAACTTTTTATCAAGCATGTTTCTCAGAGAATCAGTGGCGGGCTAATCATGTCGCAATTGCCCGCCCCCCTCCCGACCATAGGGGGCTTTTATGAAATGGATTCAAAAAATGCGCATGAAAAATGTTTTATAGAATTCTGTTTTTGACTGAAAGGAGCTTTAAAAATTTCATTATGACGATCCTTCAAACCTATAATTCGCCACTGCGAAACATCATGATTTTCCATGCCAAATCCTCGAAATTAAAATTATTTTGGTTTTGATGGTGAGACGCTCTGTGATTTGAAGTTCTATGCTTTGCTGAGGCCCCATTCTCGTGCATCATCCGTCTGCACATGTACAATGAATGATTTAATTGAAAACAATGCCTTGGTTTCTTGAAAATTGTAGACGAGGGGGAGCGGTCTTTTATAAGTGAGAATTTACCCACGTTCCCCTAGACTTTAAAAAAGACAAGGTATATGTTATATATGAGTGCGTATTTGTTATTTCAATTGGATTCAAAGTGTAGTATATATTGAGTTATTAATGACTTGAATCTTTTCTGATACCGTGGAAAAATTTAAAATGTCGTTGATGCTTGAGGCTTCAAGTCCAGTTTTGTCATAGGGGGAGCTTAAGCCCCCAAAGCCCCCTCCTGGGTGCGCGCCTGGTCTCAGCATAATAGAAATTTACGCGAATGGCACGTAAATTCTCAAACCACGCCCATGCCAATACGGCCGATAGCTTAGCAGACGACGCAAGGCCTTCGCCGATGCATTAAGAAAAAGATTTTTTTTCTTAAAATCCAAGCTTTTTAGAACTTTCTGATTCACGATAGCTTAATCTTCAGTATGCATAGTAATCATGTACAAAAGATTATAATTTATTTTCAAAGTTTTCTATTTTTCCCGGCGAATTTAAAATTTTCAGATTTGCACTAAAAACACCGGTGTTCTCGTAAAATGCGTTACCAAACTAAGAGCAGCGCCCTCTCAGGGTTGCCAACTTACGGGTTTTCCCCCTAAATTTAGGGGGAAAATTTTCGAATGGGGTTTTTTTAGGGGGAAAATAATTTTAGGGGTAATTTTAGGGGTTTAAATTTCGGGGTTTTGAGAAGTCAAATGATGAAAAAAAGTCCCTTTTTTCGCTTGAAAAACCATGGAAAGCCAATATAAAGCTCAAACTCGTTCAATATCATTAAAAACCGGGAGGTCCCGTGACTACTTTTCACGCCATTCGTGACCTTTTTTTTTTTTTTTTTAGTCATCAACTTGAGGATTTGGGAATTTAGGGGTTTTTTTTTTCGGTTTTAGGGGAGCCGAGTTTTGGGAGTTGGCAACCCTGACTCCCTGTTCATTGTCTTAGAAGAACAGACGCCGTTTACTTCAATTGACGACTGCTAGTTCTTGGACTACGTAATTTGCTTTCTAAATCAAATTCTTTGAGATCGAGGCACTGGATAATAACGCCTTAGGTGATTTTTACAAGCTTTGTTTCAAATCTAATGCTACTACTGATATTTATAATGTAGAAACGTGTTGAATCTTACCATTATAAATGCGAAAATTTGAATGTATAGATGTTTGTTACTTTCACCAAAACTACTGAATGGATTTTTATGAAACTTTACTGTAAAATAGCTTATACATCAGAATAACCCATTGGTTGAAATTTATAAAGATATTGTGTGATTTTTCTAAAATGTATAACGATAAGTGTCAAGTAAGTAGGACAGAAAAGAATTGGCCAGCTGCACTGGACAAGGTGGGGGAAGAAGTCATGTTGTCCCAAATTTTTAAGTTTACAGTTTTGTACATTTTTATGAAAAAATAACTAAGTTATGACCAACTCGTGCTTATAAATCAGGGATTTGGCCAGAGGAAATTATAAAAAATCCGATCAAGCAATTAACGAACCCTACACAAAATTCCAATTGAGCAAAATGAACCCTTCACGAAATGTTTATAAAAAACGGACCTTTCACAGATTTAAGAAAAAAATGTCAAGTAAAAAAAACGCATATTTTGGTGTATAATTTTTTTAATCTTTTATGAGATAAATTAAGGAGGATCTGCTTATGCACGAATCTGCTAATTTTGCAAAAAAAATTATCACACTACCTGTGATGCTAGAGCAAGAGATAAATCATTAATGTAGTGGAATGTAGCTGTAGCGCTTTTTGACTTGCTGTGATGTTGTTATAGATTTCTCTGAAAATGCAGAGTAATTATAGTATATTTTCATATTAGTAAGTAGTGTTCACTCTAGAGAAAAAAAAGGACAAGGTGCTGGTGTTTAAAAGTGGCTGTTAATTTGATAATTTATTTAACCAAGTAAAATGGTTAAAACCTAGCAGTAAAATAATTAAAAGCAAAACATTGCAACAGCTCTTAATTCACTCTAATATGGTCAAATTAAAAACATAAATAGTCAAGCCATCGTTTTATTAAAACACTAGTCGTTTAAAGAATGATCTTGTTAGGCAACAAAGGCTAAGATATGCTCAAGGATGAAGCGCCTGAAAGCAACAACGGCTTACTGCGAGGCTAGAGACCGGTAGTAAGCCTTCAAACTGAATCCAGATTGAGAGGTACCAAGTGCTTAGATCCTAATCTCATTTGCATGCTTTGATCCCTCATTAGGCAAGGTGATAGGTTAAAACACTGTGCATGTACGAATGACGTTGTGCACCTTAGAATGAGAAAACATGTTCATGAAGGCATGCATGGGCGGCCCTAGCGCTGGACATTCCAAACCCTTGTCCGGAGCGGCAATTTGGCTTGAATATCTAAAAGAAAGTTTTCTTTAAGGAAAGAAAAGTATAAAGGAATTTAGAAGCATCATTCTTTTTGCCCTTCGGAATCCAGAAAGGTTTGAATGTAGCAATGTTTAATCATGTTTTTGAAATGTATCCCCTTCAACACGGCATTTTCGGCTGTTTCAACACAGCCTATTAAAATGAACGAATAAATATATATATATATATAAAACAAGCAAATCTTTTTAAACTATAACTGTCAATGGAGACATTTTAAAGAATGAACTGCAGTAGGTAACTTTTTTAAGCATGTCAAGGTTTTGAAATTGTTCATAGAAGACAGGGGCTGTCTGAACTTAGTTTTTTGGGATTGAAAAAAATCTGAATTCACCAAATAAAACGACGAATTTTACTGAATGAATAATAGATAAAATTATAAAATATGTGCCTGCATAGATACTTACATCTAATGGGAAAAGACATAAGGTATAATTAAAAAAATAATAATGCATGATTGTAATATTGCAAAACTATCAGTCTCCAAGTTTTTAGAATCATTAGGGAAAATAAATTTGTTGAATAAGAACATTGTTTGTAAAAGTAGCTCAGCTAGTAATCACTATTTGCTTAGTCATAACTTCAAACTTTTAATAAAATTTCAATTTTTTATTAAGATCAACAGTGGCGGTGCTAGCTATGGGGGGCAATTGCCCCCCCTGTCGGGAATGTCTTGCCCCCCTCATCGGGGAAAATTTCGTGCTTCGTCGGGAAAAAATTTCCAACGCTCAAATTTTCCAACAGAAATTTGAGCGCCAAAAATGTTTCTGATACCGACGGATTGGTAATTTTCTTCGAATAAAATCAAACAAAGAAAAAAACTATATTTTTTTCTAAAACATTCTCAGTATTCTATAAATTACACGATTTCAGACCAATTTCGAACACGAGAACCTTTGGGAAATGGAGTAGCAACAATAGGAATCGGCGAGCTGCCGTCGGGACGAACGTTAAGTTCTTCTGGAGAAAATTATTTCTGTTCAGGTTGAAAAGGGCAAATCTTCCTTTTTTTTGGAACCAAGGAGGCTAAAAGGAAGGAGCCTCATCTCCTTTGGCAACGCGGGTGAAAATGTGTCCCGATTTTTCCACTGCCGAGAGATGGCGCTGAAGCCGATTGACTTATGATCTCTCGACTCTGTCGCTTGTGCTGACGGAGAAGGGGAAGGAGAATTTCGCCGAGGACCCCGAGCTTTCGGCGGGGTCAGCGGGGAGACCGACGGAAGGTAGCCGGCGCTTTTCGGGTAGCGGATGCGTGGTAATTGAGAGGTCAGATATGGGGCACAATTATATCCCACGAAAGAGAAATGTTTAACATTATGATTTTAAAGTTATTTACTTTCTCATATTTCATTTCCCTTTTGTGCTTTTTATTTTTGCCTCTTTTTTTATTAATGTATTTTATTTTATTTAATTTTTTTAATATTACTTATTTATTTCTTTAAATAATTATTTATTTATTTTTTGAAACATTATCTGTTTGTTTTTTAAATTATAACTATTATTTTTTACAAAATTACTAATTTATTAAAAGTATTAATTTTGCGCAGAATAGAATCGCTTTTTCTCTCTTCCAGACATTCCAAGCACACACAAAAAAAAAAAACAAATAAAAAATAATAAAGAAATGATTTAAATTAAAAGAAAATAAATTAAGGAATAATTTAAAAAAAACAGTAAATAATTTAGATTAAAAAAAATAATTAATAAATAATTCAAAAAAATAAATAAATTAGTTTTCCCTCCCCCCCCCCCAAAAAAAAAAATTTTTAATGGCGCAACTTGCGCCATAATAGCCCCCCCCCCCCATGGGTACCTATGCAATGGAGAAATTTATAAATCATTAAGCTCTTCACCTAAGTGACAGCAGATCAAATTAGGTTTTAAAAGAATTGCTTCAAAAGCAAAAATTAACGCTTCGAATGCAAAATATATTATAAACGTAGGATGAAGTAAAGTGTTCTATGCTTCTCTAAACAGCTTTCATAGCAAAAACAGCTTTAAATTTCCTAATATTTAGGAAATTCCCTTATTTAAATACCCTTTAAAACGCTAGACTACGGGATGTAAACAAATTAAGGTTGCAGCAGCGCTCCCTGGCGGAAGTGAAATTTTGTTGCCAAACCGGTATCATGGAGATCCATCTCCTTCCTTTTACTCCCTGTTTGGAACAAATACGATATCCGACCTAGCCTTGGCGACTTTTTCATGTTGGCGCCAAAAGACGTCGCCAAGCATTCAATGTACGACGCCAATTATCGCACATCGATCTTAGCGATGCTCTTTTGGCACCAACAGGAAAAAACGAAGATAAACATGCAAAGTATCCTACAATATTATGCAATACAATATAACACAATATGAAAAGGTTTTTTCAATGCACTTACCTTGGATTTTTTATACTTTCCAACTACCGCGTTACAGGTCGTGCAGCCGTAGCCATCAGATATATTGTTTCTATTTCTTATTGTCATTGACGAATTGCATCGAGTACAAATAATTTCACTTTTCAATAACCCTACTTCCCTTAAAAATTCCAGAATAACCTCTTTGTTCTCAATTAATTTAAAAATAAACAAACGATTTGGCCCCCCGGTACGACCGTAAGTTGGGCGAGAGCTAGAAAAAGTAAAAGACGACTCATTTAACAGTTTCAACTGATATTTTTCAACAACGCTACCCAGCACCAACAGGAAAAAACGAAGATAAACATGCAAAGTATCCTACAATATTATGCAATACAATATAACACAATATGAAAAGGTTTTTCAATGCACTTACCTTGGATTTTTTATACTTTCCAACTACCGCGGCACAGGTCGTGCAGCCGTAGCCATCAGATATATTCTTTCTATTTCTTATTGTTATTGACGAACTGCATCGAGTACAAATAATTTCACTTTTCAATAACCCTACTTCCCTTAAAAACTCCAGAAATACCTCTTTGTTCTCAATTAATTTAAAAATAAACAAACGATTTGGCCCCCCGGTACGACCGTAAGTTGGGCGAGAGCTAGAAAAAGTAAAAGACGACTCATTTAACAGTTTCAACTGATATTTTTCAACAACGCTATCCCCCGAACTCATAATCGGTACAACGTATATGAGACAAAATAAAACCTAAACAAACAATTCAAACTGTGCTTCACCGCTTCACTCAGAATTCCTTCAGGGTTACCATACTCACAGAGCATCACCGCAGAATCCACGGTGCACTGCACGCCCATGATGTCACAGACATTGCGTTTTGTCCGGGGTGCCATCCGGAAATACTTATCGCCTTCGTTGGCGTCGTAGGTCGTATAACGCATTTGTACCTTTTTTTTTCTCACCAGCGGTTCCCACCCGCAAATCGCCAGCAGCATGGCAAACGGACATTCATTGTCACTTTCTGAGAATCTGATAATCATCAACGACAAAATAGCTGTTTAATTGCCCTAACGTCATTTAAGACCAGCCGCTAGACACGTGTTTCTCGGAGGGATTTTGTCACCCACCAACTGTCGAGGAGAGCGGGGGTTAGACCCCTTTTTCCTACTTGGACGGTGAATCCCGCAGGCTCCCGCGCATTGCATAGCGAGCTAAAGAAGCGAAGCACGTAGCCCACCCCAGTTCTAACCCGAAAACTTTTCATTCACGGAGTTACTCCTTTCTTAGCAAGATGAAAAAAATTGGAACAATATTTGAAAGAATTAAAACTTAACAAAATAGAACAGATGTAAATCATCTCCAGAACTCAGAAGTAACTGGGTAAGTGTGTTATAAACTTTTGGAATGCTTTTTTTTAACAATAGGAGTAGGAGCAATTTGAATTTGATGTTTTCTTTTTTCTTTCTTTCATTTAAAAATGTGCACATTTAGATAGCAACAAGTTAATAGTTAAATCTACACACTACGTGTGTTTGGAGGTGAGGGAACAAAAACGTGTTAATACTTTTGTTTCGCTCTTATTTTTCTCTCTCAAGCAGAATAGTTTATAAGCTAATTATTTTTATTTATTAATTTCAATTACACTTCATTTGTTTTTCATTTCCTTTTTTCGTTTCGTGTATCCTCTGAAGTTCTCAATCCTCATTTTTTAAAGATCCCCATTTTCAACCCCCGACGCAACAAGGAAAGGGGTTATAAATTTGACGTGTCTGTGTGCCCAGAAGCAGAAACTTTCTAGCCAGTCTGCGACACTTATTTGGGCCGTCGGAAATAATCTGCAGCATTTTTATTAGTTTTACTTCAAGTTTTCATAAAATACACAAACCTTTTACAGGGTATGTACTCCTTTTTTGAAATTAAAATTCAGGAATGTTAAGATCTTTTTAACACAATCGCTGTCCCTTTTACCAAATATCTCAAGAAACTCCTGTTAAACTATACTGATTGAAGGGGAGAAATTTAACCTCCTTAATATCAAGCGCTTTTGAGGAGTCTGAACATTTTTTAAGGAATCAGCAATAATTATTCAAATAATTGATTTAGAAAATGTTAATTGATTACTTACACACAACATCAAACTGTGTTCACTGAATCGTAAATATATTTTTTTAATTGCATACTACATTAATATGTAAAGAATAAGAATTAAATACATTAAACTTAGTTAGAATGTAGTTGAGTCCTTCTATATACGGTATAAGCTATTGTTTTCAATTGTTAGATTCAATCATGTATGAACTATGAACTTTATTAAACATGAAATCAAATTCAAGTATTTAAACAAATATTTACTTTGAAAACAAATGAAACAATTATTTGGATAGTTTTTTAAAATCCAGTACTTTCCTAAAAATATGTAAATGCACAAAAAACAATAAAAAAAAATTATTTAAATTAAAACTAAAACTGATAATTCTAAAATAGTATAAGTTAAAGCAGTCTCAAACTTTCAAAATAAATCAAATAATTACAGAATGCAGAAGGATTGAAGTATCAAGCACGGCGTACGATTTTCAGCAAAGTACATGCTCGATGTTTCAAAACAAATATGGTCCTCGATATATCTGGTGGGAATTACGAAAATTTAAAGCACTCGAAAGTAATACTAAAATTGCACTGAACCTTCGTATGATTTTAATATCACAAGAAGATAGAACTATTCTTGTGTGATGAAGTTGTGTAATTTTTCTGATGGTTAGAGGGGTCTCTCTTTTTTTTCCATTTTTTAGTATGAACTTATTTCATTTTTAAAAGAAGTAACTCTTACTTTAAAAGTTGAATTTTTTTAAAAACTAAAACTGCAAGAGAAAAGCAAAAAAATTTGCCGCGAAAAATCATCACTCTCTGGCTCCCCAAAAACAATTTTTTTTTCTCAATTTTAGTTGAGCTTTATGTGATTCCCCCCCCCCCCCTTTCTTATGAAAATTATCTGCAGAGATCTGAAAAATCTGTGACGCACGTCTCGCGTCTCGCAATTTCTGCTACTGGGTCTGTGTGTTTGTCGATCTGTGTACCTCTGTCTGTGGCACTAAAGAGCCTAATTGGATGGACCGATTTCAAAAAAAAAAAAAAATTGTTTGAAAGGAGAGTTGATCGAGAGTGTTCTTTGCTTGGTCGCGTCTTCGAGTGACATTAATTAACGAAGATATTAAATAAAAACCTTCAAAAGGTTTTTCGCTATTTTTGAAGAGAAAAAAATACTTGAAAGGCTAAAACAACGTTATCAAAAGAAAAAATTAAATACGTCTGATAGAATGTATTTGGAACTTCTGTGTAATATAGATTTCGAATACTAACTAACGTTTTTTAGCAAATGCGGCTTAGCCTTAAATTTATGATATTAGAAGCTGATGCCATTGTTGGTAGACGGGGAAAGAAAACTATGATTTAAAATGTTTTTCTGTCGCCATTTTCTATTTGTCAACAATTAAAATACTTGTAATTGTACAAAGCAGCAAGTAACCGCCCCTAAGCCTGGGCTAAATTGATTTTAGTATGAGGTTTAAAAAGAATACTCAAGTTTTCCTCTTTATTCTGTTTTTGCGACTGACATTTTACTAGTAAGGATTATCTTTCCTTTTCCGCGTTTACTTTGTTCTCTCGAAAAAAACTAAATATATTTAAATTTAAAATGCTTTTGAGCAGTGTAGTTCATTTTAATCTGAGGTCAGAAATCTGGGTCGAGGGTTTTAAATACTTTTAATCTTTGTACTTGTACTATTTAGTTTTAGTTTCATGGTAAGAACGATTACCTTTCAATCGAATGCATCATAAAAACATTGAAAGACTGGGTACAGGGGGGGGGGCGCAGGGTAACTAAATTTTTGAATTATACCTGTGCCCCCCTGTCGGGCAAGCTTGCCCCCCTGTCGGACATTTCCTAGCGCCACCTCTGAAGATCAAACATTCTTTAATTCTTCCAAAACATTCCTTCGGAAGTGTTAAAGAATAGCCCTGCGGTACCCTGCATTTTTGTCAGGGGCAGCAAAACTGCTAGGGCCGCCCCTGAGGCATGGCGCCACACGCATCATTAGTGTATATCTGAAACCATGTTTAAATATTCTGTAAGGAAGGAACTCTATTTAAGAATGTAACATGAGTAAAAATATTTTAAATTACTTATTAATGCAACCAATAATTGTAATCAAAACATATATGAACTAGACCTTCCTGATCTGTCACATTTGCTATCACGATTGCAATATTTGGTAATTTTCTTGACTCTGAATCAATCCAAAAAAAAAAATTCCTTTTTCAAATTTTAAAAATATTGATTAAATTCATCTCAAAAAAGAACGAGCGATAGTTTCATGTTGTGGAAAATTCGCTATTCCGATGTGTTTTCCTCACTTAACGTGAAACAACGGTTATAAAATATAACTTATGGCTACCGTTCATTGGGGTAAAAAGTGAGCAAAAGCAACAGAGAAAAAATTGACGCATCTTTGGTTCAAAAGTATCAAAGATTAATGTTTCAGTGAAATGTGTGTGAACCTCGATTTTACAGAGTTATTCGAGGATATGGATCCCCCCCCCTCGGAAAAAAAAGCAGGCTGTAGGATCATATACAATAATGTTCAAAATTGTAAATTATTTTTTAAAGTGCAATTGTAGTCATCTCTCTGCTTTTAGGATATGAGGGTCGGGGGGTGGGGTGGTAATGGTCTTACTCTAACAAATGCTCAAAATTGACTCTAAAAATTTTCTAAAAAGTTACATGAAGAGTTGGGAGATCCCTCTGAATTCCCCCCCCACCCCCCCAAAATTCAAGTCATTTTTCACCTGTATTTGGAAATATTAAGTAGTCAGGGATACCTTCCAGAAATTTCGAGAAAATTATAAGTTTCAAAAACAGTTTATACAGCAAGTTCTAGGGCTTTCTGGAAGTTTTTCGACGGTAAATTCTGAAAAACTTTATTGTGTGCTATCTTTGGTGATGTTTGGAGTGAAATAGGTTTGGTATTCTACTTTTCTAAAGTAATGTCGTTAAGGCCCAATTATCGACTCTCGCAATATTAGGGAATTCCTCCAGAAATTATTCTGCAGTAAAATTACATTTAGTTAACTACAAAGGAAAAAGGACGAGTTTATCTCCCAAAATTTCTTTCAAAACTCAACAAATTCAATTAATTCCAGTTCATCTTTGGGAAGGAAAGGTTTGAGTTCTCTAGCTGAAATTTATAAAAGCAGAATTTTAAACTTTTTTGTTTTCATTGAGGGAATAGGTTTGAGGGCATCTCCAGAATTTTTTTTTGTGCTTCCAAATTTTTAAAAATAGTTTTAGGCTGGTTTTGCTAACCTCTCTTGGTTTCTGCTGGATACAGCTATTGTAAATGCTTTTATCATCATGTCTGCAACAAATAATCCTCCTGTACAACATCCACAAACACTACGAGATTTTAAAATGAAATTGATTGAGCAGTTAGTGAAAAATTTTTCCTCTCGAAAACGAGCTGCAACAATCACTGAAGGCTTCTATGAACATGACCACATAAAAACAAAAATCGAAGGAGGAAAAAGAACATGGCATTAAATGTCGAAAAAGCAACACGAAAACCAAATTAGGCCGCCTAGTCCAAAGCTCATGGGAATGCGGACTTCGTAAAATTTGCTTATGTAAAAGCTGTTTTTAAGTGAATTTAGAAACATAATTTATAGAATGGCCATACTGATGATCAACAGTGATGATTTGTATCATATCATTTAAATCTGAACCATTTGAAAAAAAATACAGAAATAGACATAAAACAAGTTATTTGACATATAAAATTTCCACGGGTAATTGACTTACATTTATGACGCTCAACAATAAACATTTAACAAAAAAACACAAGATATTAATCTTTCTTTTAAGATCTTTTCCCGTGATTTATTATTTTTAAAGCTAAATTTAGTGATGTACTTAAATTTCCAAACCACAATGTAAAATTGTGAAAAAAAAAAGGAAACTGACTTACATAAATGTGTTTGTAAGAAAAACAGTCGAAAACTTTGTACAATTGATGAAGTTAAAAATGCAAGACAACGTGTCTACAAGTACAAATAAAAGGTTAAAATAGAGTTAGAAAACTCTAGCAGATAGCTATTTCGGGGCTATTATGAATGAAGCCCCATCATCAGTGCAAAAAGATGATGGCTCACTGACACCAGTCAAGTGAACCCGTGTGTTCACTAGTTGTTGATAAATGTGTTCTGTGAAAATTAATACAGGTAAAAAAAGAAATTCCTCTGAAAGTAAAAGGAATTCTAACAAATATAAATTACAGTTGCGAAGCAATGAATTATTTTTCGGCTTATGACAGTAGAGATCAAGAATGTTGTTACAATAAAGAATTATACTAATTAGCGCTGCTTGGTAATTGAGACAGACTGAAAATAGACAAACATTTCTAAATTTCCTGTAGATCCTAATGTAAAAAATTCAGAACTATACAGTAAGTGTTTTGTAATAAAGTAAACTGTGTACAAAAGCAGAACTTAATTTGCTATCAAGCTTAAAATATCCCCCCCTCCTCTCTTCCCATTGTCTAGGAGGTCACCAACAGACCATATAGAACATTTTTACAAAATATAGTTTTAATGTATTTATTATGATTTTAAAATCAAGAGCTATACATATAGATGTATGACTTTTACTATCAAAACAGCTACTTTTTTCCATCTAGTTTTTTTTTTTTTTTTTCCAGATAGTTTCGTTCAGTGTGATTGCTGTTGCATATGAAATGAAAATTAAATGTATGCAGTTCCAACTCTAAATCAGTTTCTTTGACATTTTTGTTCTGATAGGGAGACATGCTTTTGTAGATGTGTTTTTGAAACAGTCTTAAAAGTAAAAAAATAAGCTGTGCAAAGGATAAGCAATTGAAATGAGATTCTTTCCTTACTGGTATTTTATAAGTCCATAGATTTTTGTTTTCTTTTGCTTGAAACGTTGAAAATCTTTTTCTCTTTAGGAACTTCAGTGTATAATAGCCTTGTAAAATTATTCAATCATAGAAAATGAAATTCTTCTCTATTTCTCCCAGAGCTTCTCGACCTGTGTTCGCGAAACCGTAAGGTTCCATAGAACTTTCAAATGCGTTAATCAAAACCTCAAAATTTTCGCAAAATTCAACTTATTGTCAAAGAATAAATTCTTAAAAGCTTTTTTCTCGTAAAATTAAACATAAATAAATATTTATAGAGTAAAATTATTCCGAACGTGAAGAATAATTTGAAATTAAAAATAATCATAGCCGAGTCAAAAAAAATTATTATTATTATTTGCTATTTAGAAATGTTGCATTTGCTTATTATTCATAAAATATTCTTATTATTTATACAATATCATGTTGACCACTCAAGTGACTGACAAAGCTTCTTTTTTCAATAATTTCACTACCTTTCCCTATTATTTTTCGTCAAACGTCGCAAGAAACTTAGAAATTTTCTTGATTAACAGTCAGTTCCCATATTTCTGAATTTCCTCTTCCACCCTCCCTCGCTTAGACATGATGTAGATTGTTGTGTGGAAGAATCAACATTTTGTTTGATTACTTCAGGCAGATATAAGAACTATCATTATACGAGGCAGAATAAATTCAATATCATTTTAACCCTCCTAGCGGCAGGACATGCCAACTCAATGTTAAACTCCGTAGAACAGCATGAGTATACTTGGGCTTGCCACCAGGAGGGTTCTCGTTTGGTGGGGGGAATACTGGACCTCTAGCACCGGGGCTGGAGCTTTGGGGGGCCCGTAAGGTTATGAACATGTTTTTTAGTAATAGTGTCAATAATTTCATCAAAAAAGAAATCTCGCTTTCTATTGCCGATTCTCAATATGAAACAATTGCTAGTACAAACACTAATGAATGAAACACGCTTGCGCAAAGGAAAATGTACCGCTTTTTAAAATCATCTGGCGATACAAATAACGTGAAAATAAAATCAGATGCACACTTACGTAACTAAAAAAAAAAGTTTTTCAGAAAAAAAAAATCTTTTTTTTTTACAATTGTAAATGTGCTGAAACGATGGCATGAAAATGTGCAATTAGGGGGGGGGTGCATGGGGGCCTAGCATTAAAATTGGTACCGGGCCCCATTGCTGGTAGCGGCGGCCCTGGGAGGGTTAATCATAATTAGAGATAGAGCGAAGCATTGGCCTGGCAAAAGCATAAGGTGTGATTCCGTTGTTTCGGCCTATGATAAGTTATGTTGTAAATTATCATTTTAAATTTATAATTGCATTAATATTGTCTTTTAAGGTATACACAATTACAAAATATAATAAAATATGAAAGAAAATTATATTTATTTAAATGGTTTGTGTCTTGGAACGAAAAACTCTTCAATAATTAACAATATATTCTGTTCAACTGAAAGTTCTTATGGAATAAATATTTTAAATTCAAAATATTTAGTTAATAATCATATGAACAACTTAGGTTGCTTTAAAATAAAGCTTGTAACATGTAGCTTTCTTTAAATATTTCCAGTGTTGGGTACTAAAAAAAAAGAAAGGCAATTTGTAATACCTACCAAACTAGGATTTTTTTTAAAGTCATATTTTATTTAATACAGGTCTAGGTACAAAGTTTCCGTTTTTGTTAAATTGATTTATGTGTTGAGAAAACTTGACTCATTTTGTACATATTGACCAAGATTTAAAATAGTAGTCCAGCATTATAAAATACCCCAGATTTAATGAAAAGTAAATTGAAGCTGAATTTTATTTATTTCTTATTAATCAAAATACGAACATTTCCTTATAGATCCACTTTCGAAGCAAAATATAGTTTCGATTTCATATGTTACTTAAAAGAAAAAGTTTTTTTTTTTTTTTTTTTTTTTAATTTTAGAAATGCACAGTTCCCAAATTAAACATATTAAGTACTTGATTTAAAATATAAATACTGTATTTTAAACAAGGAGGAATGCATGTACATGACTCTAACAAATTTAAATTAACTTCCAAAATTTTAAATTAAAAATGTTCAGATATCTGTTAAAATATTAAGGTATAATGCAACTAGTAACTAATTTCTAGTTAAATTGTTATGAGATTAATATTTGATAGTATCAGTTGGTTTCATTATAAACATTAACTCAACTTTCCATATTCCAAATAATGCTTCAAATTAATTATTTACTATATAAAAAAATATAAATGTTTTCTTCCCTGGTACTACCAGTACAAAACAAAACTAAATACTTTAATTAGTAAAATTAGTTTTAAAATGGAACAGTAAGCTAAAAATGACGTGTAACACTAAGGATCATACGGAGCATAGTATAATACTATAATGCATTTATTCTGCATTCAATGCTAAAACTTCAACAGGTGCACTAGCCGAAGCTTCGCCCACCAGTTAGCCGAAACTTCGGTATTCGGCTCGACGGCCATACTGTGCTTTGCGCCATCTCTAATTATAATTAATAGTTTTCCCTTTATATTAAAGATAATATTGTTTAAAACTAGTTTTCAACTATTTTTTATGAAGATTTGAACTAAGTTAGAGCATCAGTGTTATTAAGCGAAACAGTGACATATATAGGTTTTTATTTCGGAGGGGGGCCCATATAATCAAGCTTTGCCACCCCCCCCCCCTTTTTTTTTTCGCTATTACTGTAAGACAGGTAGAAGTTTTCAAATTGAATTAAAATCATTGTAATTTTTGGAAAAGATAGAAAATTACGAAGTTTTAGATTCCCTCCAAAACTTTTTTCAAAATTGAAATTATTTATGCTACCTTTGATGACGTTGGAGGATCAAGACTCCTCTGGGAAACTTACTGAAACTTAAATTCTAAACACGCAATTTCAGGCTATCTTTAGTGACGTTAAAGGAATTGAGAAGACTCGGGGCATCTCTCCTGAAATATTTTGACACTGAAGCACAACTCAGGATATATTTCTTCATGATAGAGTAAAAGAAAAGAAGATGAGTTTTTTTTTTTTTTGAACTGAAGTCTCATTTAAGTTATCTTTGGGAAGTAAAAGTTCAAAGACCCTCCCCTGAAAGATTTTCGATATATAGATGCGCAATTTCGCGTTCTCTTTGGAGACGTTAAGAGACAAAAAGTGGTTAGGGATCTCCCTCCGAAAATTTTCAAAATTGAAACCTTAAGCCATCTTTACTTTAGACCATCTTTGGTAGTAACGTTAGCAAGGACTCTCTCCCGAAATGTTTCGAAATTAATGTTTTAAAAACATTTTTATTTAGGTTATCTTTAATACCGTCAAGAGAAGAGGCAGGATTCGGGCGCTGTGCCCCGAAATTTTGCGGCATTGAAGCTTCAAGAATGCAATTTTAAGCTCTATTTTTTGAAACTGAAGGTTCAAAATTTTACTTTTAGCAGAGGTGCCCATTACCCCCAAGAGCAAAAACTTATCATCCAAGAATTCCACGAAGATCCCTCTAAAAACGAGAGCCACACGTGAAAGAAAAAGAAAACAAAAACTTTTAAAAACGCCCCTTAAAAATAATTCAATAGCGCCGCTTACGCCATGATTCTTGATAGGAACAACTGCTTTTAGGCTTTGTCTGACAACATTTAGGATAATAAAAGGATTTAGGGACTCTTCCGGAAATTTTTGGGCATAGAGACTGTAATTCGGGAGCTCTCTCTTTTCTAAAAACACATTTTAGAGCTAAAGACTATAGAAAAGTAAGGGGGATATCAACTACCGTTAACTGTTTGAATTTTAAATCTCTAAAATACCATTTGAGGCAATGTTTGACCAAGGTATTGAAGAAGAAGCGGGAAAAGAACTCTCTTCCGAAAATTTTTGGATATTGAAGTCTTGAAACTGCAATTAAATTACACGTTGTAAAATCGAAATTTTAAGATCTCTTTGGACTATTTAAGGGGGGTCATGAGCCTTCTTTGAATTCATGCTTGGCGGATATACGGGCCTCGACTTTCTACCCTAAACCCGCCACTGAGGGGCACTCTATTCTTTAATTTCACCACTGGTAAAGAGATTGAAAATTACGTGCCCCTTCTAGCTCAGCTGGCTTGGACTTCTTTTTCTTTTTGATTTTTTTTTTGTTCAGCTGAAAGCTTGGAAATTATTTGTGAAAAAACTAAAACCGAAAATGATTGCACTTTATTTTAAAATCTTGCTGGGAGGAATACTTACACTTTCTTTTAAATTTCTTGCCGGGGAGGAATGATTACACTTTATTTTAAATTTATTGAGTGTAGCATTATTTTAAAGACTCATATTTCCTGACTGAGTAGAAAAAAGGGGGAATGAGAAGAAAGAAACGTAATTTGCTGACCAATAATCTACATTTGTTGAATATTTTCCATTTTAAGATTTCTATTCAAAATGATTAGGATTTTTTCTATGCGTTTTCTAATTGAAATATCTTCATTTTCCCAAGACATTCTTTTTTCTCTTGAGTAAAGCGCAAGGGCTCCCCGACCCTCTTGAGTTGGACCACTGCCTGGTGCCATCTAACGAATTATTATTAGCAATAATTATTTATTTATGTATTTCAAGCTAAAAGTATGCAAATAATGAAAGAGTAAACTGAAACTGAATAACAATAATTACCTTTATTTAAAAAAAAAAAAAAAAATCCGAATGTTTTTTTTCGGGGGGGGGGTGTAGGAGGGAAAGACCCTCTGGGGCCCTTCCTTGCATACACCTTTGAAAACAATATTAATAGAGAGTGGGCTTTTTTCTTTTGGATTTTTTTTTTTTTTTTTTTTTTGAGCAAACACGAACCGAACACCTACTTTTGAAAAAATCTTTCTCGATTTCGGGGGGGGGGGGGTTGCCCGGGTCCCCTCGCCCCCACAACTTAAATACACCCTTGAAGCGAAAACTGATGTTTATACATAAGCAAGTTGGATAGTGTTTGTACAAACTGCTTGTTTTTCAGCATTTCCTTGAGAGTTCTCTGAAAACCCAGGCTCAAAAATGTTTATGAATTTGATTGTCATGTTTGAATCTATTTTTTTTTGTCATTATCCCTTTTATTTTCCACTCTTAACTCTGTAAGAAAGATATTTAAAAAATCTTTGAATTGTGTTAAATTCTCAACAACATAAAAAGTAAATCTCAAACTTGAAAAATAATATTTTGCACTCCTAATTTTAAGGAAAACTTCTGGAATTTGAGCCACGTGGAAACGGCAGAAATGGGTTACACAGGGAAAGAACTCCTGTCACTATTTGATGGGAAGATAAAAAGTTAATGGAGTTATATATATATATATATATATATATATATATATATATATATATATACACTGAAGTGACAAAAGTCATGGGATACCTCTTAATATCGTGTCGGCCCTCCTTTTGCCCGGCGAAGTGCAACAACTCGACGTGGCATGGACTCAACAAGTCGTTGGAAGTCTTCTGCAGGAATATTGAGCCATGCTGTCTCGATAGACGTCCATAATTGTGAAAGCGTTGATGGGGCAGGATTTTGGGCACGAACAGACCTCTCGATGGTGTCCCATAAATGCTCAATGGGATTCATGTCGGGCGATCTAGGTGGCCAAATCATTCGTTGGAATTGTCCAGAATTTTCTTCAAACCAATTGCGAACAGTTGTGGCCCGGTGACATGGCGCATTGTCATCCATAAAAATCCCATCGTTGTTTGGGTACATGAAGTCCATGAATGGCTGCAAGTGATCTCCAAGTAACTGCACATAAGCATTTCCAGTCAATGTTCGGTCCAGTCGCACTAGAGGACCAAGTCCATGCCATGAAAAAACAGCCCACACCATTACGGAGCCACCACCAGCTTAACAGTGCCTTGCTGACAGTTTGGGTCCATGGCTTCGTGGGGTCTGCGCCACACTCGAACCCTACCATCGGCTCTTACCAGCTGAAATCGTGACTCATCGGACCAGGCCACGGTTTTCCATTCATCTAGGGACCAACCGATATGCTCACGTGCCCACGAGAGTCGCTGCAAGCGATGTCGTTCTGTCAGTAAAGGCACTCGAGTCGGTCTTCTGCTGGAATAGCCCAAGAAATCCAAATTTCTCCGCACAGTTCTAGCAGACACGTCCATTGTACGTCCCACATTGATTTCTACGGTGATTTGACGCAGTGTTGCTTGTCTGTTAGAATTTACGACTCTTTGCAGATGTCGCCGGTCTCGATCTTTAAGTGCAGGCGGTCGACCACTGCGCTGTCCATGGTGGGATGTTATGCCTGAAATTTCATACTCTCGGCACACTCTTGACACAGTGGATCTGGGAATGTTGAATTCTCTAACGATTTCCGAAATGGCATGACCCATGCGTCTAGCTCCAACTAACATTCCGCATTCAAAGTCTGTTAATTCACGTCGTGCGGTCATCATCACGTTAAAACCTCTTCACATGAATAACTTGAACAGAAATGAAAGCTCTGTAAAAGCACTGCGCATTTATACCTGTTCTATGCGATGCTACTGCCATCTGAAAATTTGCATATTGCTATCCCATGACTTTTGTCACTTCAGTGTATATATATATATATATATACAGTAAATTCGCGATAACTCGAATATTACTATAACTTGAATTTCTTATTAGATCCCGATCTCTGTCTTCAATTCCATGTGAATTTTTCTCCATATTTCGAAGTTTACTTCTGTTAACTCGAAGTTTTTTTTTGAGGTGCGACTAAATATTTGATAGTGAAAAAGCAGAAAATATTTCACAAGTGAGAGCATGAAATTTTATTTATTCTTCTCTTCTAGGGGGGGGGGGGATTTCTTCAGGGGAAAACCTGAAGTCAAAAGAAGATCTGTTAAAGCATTGTGCAGTAAAGGAATAACACCTGTACTGACTCTTGCTGTATTATTTGCACTTATTGCTAGTATTATGCATCAGTACAGATTTTTTTTTTCTTCGAAAGTTCAGTTTCTTCAACCTTCAATGAAAAGAGACGGTGGGCTAGTGATTATTGAATTTAAGACAAACTACTTTTAAGGCAGTTGATTAAAAGAAATTCTTTAATTTGAATTTCAGAAATTTGATTAAAAGACTGAGGTTTGCCACGAAGAGTATACATACCAACCATGGAAGAAAATGAATCTGATGCCAAGGAAGAACCATATGTGAAAAAGCTTTAACATGTACTGTTGCTTAAATTACAAAACTACTCATTGCAGCTTAAAAGGACGGATTATCCCACAAGAATGAAATACGTATAAAAAGAAAGATTTATTTTTATTTTTGCTTTTATTCTCAACGTTTTAAATCAAATAGTGTGTATTTCCATTGATAAAACTTGTCATATATCTATACATTATAATTAAATATTCCAGTTTTTATTACTGAAATGTTTTAAATCGAAACTAATGATTAGTCAAACTTCCAATAAGTCAAAGTTTTCTTTCTGTCCCTTCCCTTCAGATTCGAGCTATCGAGAATTGACTGTATACAGGGTGTTCCAAGTCAACTGTCATGACCTCTAATTCCTCAACTGTTCGTCTTAGATGCATACTTCCAGTTACAAATTTGCTCAAAATGAGGTAGAGAGTCAAAATATTGAAAGTTTGAAGCAAAAAAATAATTCAGTCAAAAAATGCGAAATCTAACTTTTTATAGGGACTCCGGGTCCTCAAACTTATATTTAGGGAAAGAATCTCCATTGAAAAATAATACTAATAGTCCAAGAGCCAGGTGAAAATTTGGTTAATTATTTCTTCTCGATAGATAATTGGCCATACGCATCAGATAACAGTATCATAAAGCCCTATGACCGTCAGCTGTGGCACAGTGAGGGGAAGGGGATGAGTAGTTGTAACCCCCAATGCTTGAAGAAAAAAAAATACATTCACTCATTTCCTCTTGGCTAAAAATTTATCAAGTTATAGTTAACCCAATACCTCAAAAAAAAAAAAAAAAAAATCAGCTGGCTATAACATAGTGCATTGTACGTCAGCTGATGGCTAGATCATGGGAAAAAAAATCTTCACTTTCAGTGATATCCTCTCGCCTAAAAATTTACCAGATGATAGCTTATATGTAACTATTGATGAATATATACGTCAGCTGGCTGTATCTCGGTGGAAAAATTGTCAGCTGATACTTTGAAGGTTGTTACCTAGAAGTTAGCTACAAGCATTTACTGACTATTTAAAGGCATCAGCTGATCAGGTTTCCCTCGACTTATTGCTAGCTGATTTTTTTTTATTTATCACAGTATTATATTTA